>JAJLWW010000092.1:0-20747 GCA_030570935.1 Geotrichum klebahnii
GTTGTTTGTGGTGTTTTCAGTTGGAGTTGCACTGTCAGGGGTTTTTTCACTACCACCATCGGTGGCAACAACACCATCGCCACCATCAACTTCCAATCCATCCGGGTGGTCAGGATTGTCAGGATTATCAGGGTTATCAGTAATATCAACTTCAATAGGTTCAATATTCATTGCAACGTCTTCCGCTTAAATTCTTATTCTTCTGAAAAGAGTTAAAATTAAGAAAAGTTGAATATTTATTTCACAAATGACACTCTAAGGTTTCTGTCAGTATCTAAGGCAATCTGGCCGAGTTGGTCTAAGGCGTAGGATTAAGGTTCCTATCTCTTCGGAGGCGAGGGTTCGAATCCCTCGGTTGTCACTTTTTCTCTTAGTTTAGAGAGAGTTAGCTTTTTTTGTTGCATGTTTGGGGCGGGCAAAAGAGTATATTGAATCTAGACCGAGTCAAAATTTGCGGAGCAAACATTAGTTTTGGTTATTGTACTAAAATCAATATGAAGTTTGCGAAAATCCTCAAACAGCTATTGTTTTTATCATAATTGATTATTACTCACGAATTAATTAGACTGCTTTAATTGCTTATATAAAAGAAACATTGTTTTGAATTTAATCTTGAGCTTTAAGAAATAATATGCTTGAATTGGTTTAAAAAGTTATAACGCTTTCCAAACCAATGCCTCTTAACTTATCATTGACTTGTTAAAAAAGTACCAAAACGGTCTAAGAGGTTGAAGGGTTATAATCTATAATAAGTTAATATTTTGACATTAAATAAATTCACAATTCATTGAAAATTTATAATAACCAACTTACTATACAATGGAAATCAATCTTAATGGCAAATAACTTAAGCTGTATAAAAGCATTGAAATATTTATTTCAGTGCATGAAATACTTCAAATATTTGCTTCCTGCAGACTGTATCATTTTGATAGTACGCTCTTCTCCGATTCTTGTACAAATACACTAAGGTCTCTTCAGACAACACTTTTAGCCAATTGCGGTCCATCATTTTCATTTACTGAATTAAAATAGGAAGCGCAAAGTTATCAGTTATCAAGCCATAGTTTTATACAATGTCCCTTCGACTACACTTGTCAAAGCTCTTGGGAAATAGTTTTTCAATTCCCAATAATTTGAGTATAAAAATATTAAATTTCAATGTTTATAAACTCATGTGTCTGGGTAAAATAGAGCTCTTACTCAGAATTTGATATTCTAGTACTAAATTATATCAAAGCAAGTTTAATTAGATAGACTTCAAGACATTTTATCAAATCTACTTTGAAAATCTGAAGTATATTTAGTGTGTAAATATAGTTGTTATAGCAGTCCACCGGCAATGATGTAACATGCAGCATCAATAATAGACATTAAGAGTATGAGACAAGAATGGGGTATAGCCTACCTGAAGATCTATTCCTGTCTTCAAGTGCAGTTGTTTTAGTCACTATCACAAATACGTTCATATCGTACTAAACCTGATAAATATTAAAACAATACTATATAAGCCAATAGAATTTATCTTGAAAATTCCAAATAGATGAACTGATTTTGGTTCATGCACTCAGTCTTTAATATTTTAAGTAATGATTTGCAGTCTTCACTACAGTATGCACTTGAGTAGTAGGGACATGCTTGATTTTTTAACTGCGAGAGAAGTAATACGAGTATCACTTATTTTATAATTATGTAGTTTATATAATACATTACTTTCAAAACCGGCTGGCAGTAACATATATTGCAACAATCTAGTCATAATTGAAAGGCCCTTCTAAACTGGAATTTATGTGGTAAACAGGAGCCCTTTTTTATTTACTCTTTGAATTACCAGTAAATCTTCTTCAGGTTTGATTCAGAAAATCAAAAACGGAATGGTTTTGTAACTGATTTAATATTTCAAACCGAAACGTGCACAGTTACAACTTTAACCACTAAGTTGTGATTCTTTAATAAAATAATATTATTTAACATTTCCTTGTCCCGTTCGTATAAAGAGGAGTTCATGCTAGGAGTTCATGCTAGCGATGCAATCAGTTCAATGCGTTAATGCATTACGGTATGACCATGTGAGTCTTTATTTAACCCTTTAAACCATAAATTTTTATTGTTTGCCCAGAGATTTGTGCAGTTCATCAGATAATGCCTAAAGAGGAATATCAATCTAAACTGCCTACTAGTTATGGATAAACGTCTTCTTATTGGTCATAACTAAAATTGGAAAATTTTTCTTCATTTGAAATTTAATTCTATCGTGTAAACAAACCCTGATTGGTGGAGTTTTAGGCAGACAAAATTAATATGAAAACAAGTTTTCGTAGTATTGTGCATTGAATTCAAGGTCCGTAGTGCAAGCGGGTACCTTACGTCGATTGGGTCTTAAACATACGCTATAGTTTAAATGCGTTTTATCCGTCATTTGCCGTCGAGCAGCCATTGCTCAAAGCTTTGCAATACTTTAATATAGAGAAATTTAGTGAAATGTCTAATATTTATTGAGTGTGAGTTGGGTAGTGGTTAGTAAATTGCTTGAAAGTTTGATTAACAAAGAGCTGAATAAATTGTTTCAATATAATTGTATATTGGTTATGAAAATTGTATATTGTAACCCCGTTTCAGAGAAAAGAGATAGCGTATAATCAATACTATTTCAAAATTGCCAAGAATAATCACAAAGACTAAATCCAGTATCAATAATTTTAAACGACGAATTGAAATTGAGGAGAAGAAATTTATAAATTATCAGATTGAATTCCATGAGCAACCTTAATTCATTCACGCATTATCAAGTTTGGTTGGTTAAAGATTCGCTACTTGAATGTGTTGCCTTGGTTATTGGCACAAGAGCGCCTTCCTTGTGGTGCTTTTACCTGTGTTGTAATTTAAGTTTTGTGTTCAAAAAACAAAATGTGGGGAGAGAATTTTCATTGCTTTGGTGAAAAGTGTATAAATCAATTTGGATTTTAAAACTCTGAGCGCTCAAATAAGTATTTAAATTAGAATTACAATTTCAATTATCTCTCTGATTATAAAATTCAGTACTTTGAAAATTCTGAAACCTTTACTTATTTGATTTTATGTACTTTATATTCGAATTCTAAATTATTCCAAATACCAGTAACTCAATTGTTTTGCAATTCATTGTAAGAAATTGAAAAACTATATAAAGGAATTGATTTTTCTATTTTACATTTTTTCATCATCAAACAATCTTGAATACACTTTCAACGGCTCAAACAATTTTTTTACTATTTTCTTTTGAAACCTCCCATTCATCTCCAATACAATGAAGTTTTCTGCTCCCGTTGCTCTTGTACTTGCTTTTGCTTCTTATGTCTCAGCTCATCCTTTTGCTGAAGCTATGGCCCAACTTCCTGGTACTACTATTGAGTGCCATATTGCATGTGGCAATGCCATTCTTGAGTCTCGCAAGTGCGAACAGATCACAAGTACAGATGCTGAATATGAGGCTTGCCTTTGCACTGCTGGTTCTGGGTTTATGGAACGCATTGACGACTGTCTTTACTGTGGATGGCCATTATGGAGCGCTTACTCTCCTTACCTCACCGGGCCTCTTTTGACCTGTGACCTTCCCATTGAGCCCACTGGACCAGTTTCTTACTCAGCCCCTCCTCCCTCCATTACCACTTACTCCTATACTCCCCTCCCTACTAACTAGTTTTGGGAAAAGTAATTGAGTAAATATGGCAGCCAGAAATGGATTATAACAAATCGTTAGGTATAGTTATATAGTTATATAGTTATATAGTTAAATTTATGTCTTTTTAAACTCCAAATTAATTAAATAATAGGTCTTCAATTAATAGCATATTTAATACAAGTAAAATTCAATTTCGATTGTTTTTACATCAAAATTATGCGAGTCAATCAATTTACATATAATAGTAATAGATTATGTGAAGTTTATCCTCCAATGCTGTGTCTTCAAACTATTTTTCATTCTCTCACTCTTCTTTTATACTTAAAATTGGGTCTGTTTAGATAGTACATTATTTTCTTGTCTTTGCTAGTATTACTGCTATCTCTCTCAGAGTATAATTTACTTTTTTCATTTATCTTACAAAATTCTTGCAAATTTTTCAAATCTTTGTTCATAAATAATGTCAAAAATTTCTTATTTCCAACTTTTTGCTTTTAATATAATTTCATAAAATTCATGAAAAGTTATGAACTTTGCAGTTAAATAGTTTTTATCGTTCATATATTTAACTACATAATTTGATATGAAACTAATTGAGTCTGGTAGTAATAATAAACAAAGATGAGAATCAAAAAATGATTCCTAAGTAGTAATGCAATTATTTCAGGATATTATATTATCTAAAAGGTGAAAAGAAATATTCGATTATACTTTCGCCAGAATTTGTTAGAGTATACTTTCACACTTTAAACAAAAACCCTTTTTCTTGTGGTTTTTTCAGGTATTTAATTTTATATGCTTGAATTTTATTTGAAAGTAAAGTCAAAATCAGCGAGTCATTTTGGAATTTGAGTAGATGTGAAATCAATTCTAAGATTCATGGCAAGCAAACAGATTTCTGTCTCGACTTTTTTCGATCTATTTATAGGCCAGCTAAAAGTACTGCTCATTAGTTCTTTGTTATCTCAATTTCTTTAAACACCAAAATAATCAAGCAATGATGGAATTTATTTATTATATCCAAATTTATTTGTATTCAATAATAATCAGAAGAAATATCAATGTTATTTAACAATATAGTTTATATAAACATATTTGAAGAAGAAATTAAAAAATAAATTGATCAATTATGAAGAAAAGAGTTAATATAATTTATTACCATTATATATAATTTTTCATAAATCTAGTTAGATGTCAACTTTTGTAAGGATAAAGTAGGGCTTAGAAAAACTACGATATAATGAAATTTCCAGGAAATAAAGTTAGATTTTTAGATTTTTAATTGAGATCTATTTTCCTCTTCCACTTATCTTTATAATGGTTATTTTTAAGCTTATTTCTTTAATTATATCAAATAAAAAGTTTGTAATTTAACCAAATTTATAATATAAATACCAATAGCATATAATTGTAGTTTCTTCATTGTTCTTTTCAAGGTTTGTACGTTTTTAACTTGATTATTCTCTTGGAACATTTCCTTTTCTTCTATAGTTTTTTCATTTTACCAATTTTGAGCCAGGGGTGAATATGTTTTAGAATACTTTTGAATAGGTGCTTGAATTAATTGAATTTTACATATATATTTAATAGTCTATTTAAGTACTTGTATATTAAATGCATTTATTTTGGTCAAATTTATTTAAACCTTTGAAACTGTATCCATTTTTCAAAGTTAATAAACCTTACTAAAGGAAAACCATAGCCGAATTTATAGTACTGAAAGTAGAAACCGTTAAATTTTTGTATTAGCTAGAAGGAAAACTCCAAATGTCTTAAGCAATAACTTGGTGCGACGTGAATATCCCGGGGATCTAAGATTTAGTAAAATAGTATGCAGTTTAAAAATAAGCTCACTAATTGATACTTTAGTAAATGTTTTATGCTATCTGATTTTATACTTGGATGCTTGGTTGAACTGGCTATACTATGGTTCTTGTTGACAGTTTTTTGTGACACTCATTTATGATCAAGGAAAAATTACATCATCATTACGTTATCAGTCAATGTTACGTTATCAGTCAATGTTCCGAGGATTTTAATTCAATGTTTTTTGAATTTATTTTTTCTTTGCAAAAGTTGAAATTAAAGTTATATTTCTACAAAAGAGAATGGCAGATAAATTTATATTCAAATCCCTCAATTCTCATTTCTATATGTCAATAATGTTAGTTCAATTTCGATTTCAGTAATAGTTAACTGAAAGAAGCGTTGCATTTGCATTTAAAGTCAATTAGAGTGGCCGTGAAAACGGTGTATAACTCGGAATGTTAACCGCTTTATTTAGGAGGTCAGTGAATTGAGGGGAAATTGGATTTCAGCATGATGTATCAAGCATGAATGAACTTGTAAATGGCATAGGCGTGCCTGGTTACTCCGGCACTATGTGTAGATGTTTAGTCAAAGCGACTTTGAGGATTTTAAATTAAATGAACCGTTGTACTATGGCATACAGTTAATTTTCGCAAAATCTAAATTAAGCCAGATGTTGTTTCTTTATTATGGTATTTCAAATACTCGAAGTTCATTGAACATAGTTGAAGTATCCACGTTTTAGACTACATGGAATGATTGAGCCGAGAGCAATGTGCGGGTGTGGCTTTTCCCTCCTTGTCTATTTTGTCATGTTATTTTTTTTATATTATTTATTTTTTTGTTCACTCATAAATTAAAGCAACCACATTTTGTTGCATTTAATGGAATTCTAGCACATATTGGGATATACAGTATATCCTCTTTTTGAATTATGGGAGGGGCAGCCACCACGTATTATACGGCGGGTAGGTAGGTTTTAGTGTTACGTTTTGAGAAAGTTTAATTGGTGTTTTAGGAAGGTGGCATTTACGGTAGATGTCATGGATGCCATGATTATGATAATGGGTGGTGGGGAGGAGAGGGGCTATCTCTTGACGGTTGTGAATATCAGCAGGAATGAAATTAGAGCGCACCAGAGTGAAGTTATCCAGGATCCTCATATATCAAACCTCAGAAAGTTGTTATACTTTTACTGGCATATAAAAGGTGGTAATTATAGTTCACAATCGGTGGTTCTTTGTACTTGTTTGCTTGATTGCTAGATTGATCTCAATGGTTTGTGACACACCTCCAGAGCAGCAGTCCTTTCAACTGTTTGACCTGAACACCACACCACCACATCCACGCCAGGCAACACCAAATGGCTGCTTTCTCTTTTGCAACGTAATAATAAATAAATAGTATTGATACAAAAATAACGCGAAAAGAGAGAGCGAGAGAGGGTCATGTCTAGAAACCGGAGCAACTGAATAGCACTAATATTTTAAAGAAATTTTGAGATATAGAGAAGATGTTCGTAAGTGAAATACATGAGTGCTTTGTTTGGATGCGATATTATCTCAACGTGATTTGGTACTTACAAAGTGAGTGGCTATCAACCTAAGCCAATACCAAACGATTCATTGCTTTTCATTTAGGATAGAAATAAAGAAATTTCAATTATGCTTTCTTGTAAATCAATCTCAATATATTCACAGATATATGGCCATTTGGAAAATATCAAGTATCAAGTATGTGCACTGTTTGTAAGTAAAGCCAATGTTTTCTGGTTCTTGAAGTTTCTTTATCCGAAATGCTTCTCCCTACTTGGGCCATCACCCCACTACATACCCCACCACCTTCCCGAATCAATACCGAACCTGTCCCAATCTGCTTGATTCATGAACACCACCCACTCTGCTCATACGGTCTAGTTCATAGCAGCAGCATTTTGGTTGTATCCATGGAAATATGTCAATTATAATGGATCGTGGATGCTCTAATGCTGGGATTGATAGTAAATTTTGAATAAATGGATCTTGAGTTGGGTAATTGAATCGAGAGATGAGCAACAACTATTTTAGATTTGAAGGGTTTGTGGGACAGAAAAAAATAAATTAAATGAGATCAACGCCGATTAATTATTGCACACTAGGTCTATTATAGCACAACTGATCTTGTTGAATAAAGTGTTCTAATAATAAGAGCACGTATAAATAAACTGAGCTATACATTGCTAAGCGCTATTTACTATACAAGCATATTAAAATGATATCCATTTGGTATGACAGAAATGTGAAGATAAAAAAAACCAATAATAGAAACAATTTATAGATATATGTGCACAGAGAAACATGGATAATCTCTCATACATAATACGAGCAAGACTTAAAACAAGGCTAGGAGACACAAATAAAGACATTACAGGAATAAGACAACCTATGCAATTGTTTTATTTTTGGCTGCTATGTTTTGACAGTAAAAATAAAGGACAAACTATTAATGAATAGTTCCGTTAATAAACAGAAAAAGGAAATTGAGTGTGGCACTGATGTCGCTGTTTTGTTGCACAATGCTGTTGCTGCTTCTCCCTGGACTCCTGTTACTCGTAATGGCTGCTTGCCATGGCTGCTCCTCGTGGCTGCTGTTGCATTAAAATCAGTTTACAAAATCCATCATCAGTTGACAATTCTCTATTGTACAGATATACCAATCCACTTCTAACGTAATATGATACATGCTTTTTCAATTCTACAATACTAGTTTTACAAGTACAGATTTCAATATTGTAAACTTCATCTCATTTCATAATCATCATATAAATGTCTATACACACACAGTAAATTTTTAGTTTGTTCAGGGTTATTTAGTAGTGTCCAAGACGTAACGGCCAACAATCTTGCCCTGCTCCATCAACTCGTAGACCTTCTCAAGCTCAGAAAGACCAACAACCTTGATAGGAGAGCTGACAAGACCTCTGGCAAAGAAGTCCAAAGCCTCAGCAGTGTCAGCACGGTTTCCAACGTATGATCCCTTGATGTTGATACTCTTAACAACGTGGGAGAAAACCTCGGACTTGGCAACGGCACCAGCGGGGAGTCCGACAAGGACAATGGTACCACAAGGACGAACGTACACAGTAGAGACCTGGATGGCCTTCTCGGCGACAGCGACGTGAATGACAGCGTGGGGACCGCCCTTGGTAGCAGCAACGATATCCTTAGTGATGTCCTTGGTAGTCAAGAAATCAATGAAGGCTTCAGCACCAAGATCAGTGCAGAGCTTGGCCTTCTCATCACCGGTATCAATACCGACGACACGGAAGCCCATGGCCTTAGCGTACTGGATAGCAAGAGATCCAAGACCACCACCAGCACCAGTGATGGCAACCCACTCACCAGGAGAAATGTCAGCGACCTTAAGGGCCTTGTAGACGGTGATACCAGCGCAGAGAATGGGAGCAATGGCAGCCAAGTCAGTTCCTTGGGGAATCTTAGCAGCATGGACGGCCTTAGCAGTGGCGTATTCCTGGAAAGAACCATCGTGGGTGTAGCCAGACAAGATAGCAGCGGCACAGTTGGACTCAGCTCCCTTGAGGCAGAACTCACAGCCGAGACAAGAGCCATTGAGCCACTTGATTCCGGCGTAGTCGCCAATTTCAAAGTTGGAGACGTTCTCACCCTTGGCGACAACGACACCAGCACCTTCGTGGCCTCCTACAAGGGGAAGCTTGGTGTCGAGGGGCCAGTCACCCTTCCAGGCGTGGAGATCGGTGTGGCATACACCAGAGTATTTAACATTGACGAGAATCTCATCAGAGGCGGGGGTAGGGACGGGGTAGTCAGTCTTGTAGAGAAGGGGGCCACCGGGGGTCTCAAAGACAACGGCCTTCTGGGTCTTAGGAATAGGAGACATTGTGATAAATAGTTAGATGAATATAGGTAATTGAGGATAGAATTATAGAAAGAAAGAGAGAAGGGAGAACAAGAGAAAGATTGAAACAGGAGGAAATTGGAGAATTATTTATACTTTTTCTTGGTATAGATAGGAAAGTGTGATAGGGCCATATCGACATGATTTTATTTTTATTTTTTATTTATTTTACTTATTTTATCATAATTTGTGAATTTATTATATTAAATTAATTTGCTAAATATTTTATTTATTTTTATTTATTTTTATTTTTTTTTTGTTTTTTTTTTTGTTTGATGGAGGGGAGGAAGACAATGATCGTAGTAGTGTTGGGAAGCATTAGGTCTTTGGTCAGGCCGAAAAAAAAAGAAAAGAAAAGGAAAAACTGGAAAAATGGGTGATTGGTCTCCAGGTCCGAATTCTCATTGGAGTAGGAAACTCTAAAATTTAGTGTTGTCTTTAGGGTGCTGGCTTTATAGTGTTTTGGTATGCTTAAGGTGTTTTGATGAGATAGTAGCAGGCTTTGAATACTAGATTCAATCTTAATATCAGAGTAGTCAGTTTTCTCTACGAGGGATGATTTAATTGAGCTACAATTTCTCCATGATTTTGTTATTATTTCACTTTTTGTGATTTTCGTTCTTTAGCTTTTTAGGAGGATTTTGTTAAGAGGGGCACCACCACCAGCACCACCACCACTCCTCAGCACGGGGTAATGTTCCATGATAAGTCATCAGCAACTAAATATGTCATTTGTGAGCAATGATTAATGATTACCTGATATTTCTAACCAATAAGAATTGAAAAAGTCTTCGGAAGGAAGGAGATCCGACGTTTTTCATCTTTTTCAATGGGCAGGTTCGGCCAATTTGCCCTTAATTTGTAATCAATTTGTCATATATGTATAATCATTAGTCATCTTGTTTGATATCAGTGTGGGCAAAAGGCTGTGAAAAACCTTACGAAAGGCCGTGTATCGGAGTTGCACAGTGTATCAAAGAGGAGCGGCGGAGAATTGAAATTGAAGATGATTGGCGAGCGCTTAGAGTTTTTTTGTGGGGGTGCTGCGTGGTGGTGCTTCTAGTGGTGGCAGACGTAGTGGTGGACTTTGTTTGTGATCCTGGGTCAAATGCCATGAACGGCGAGCCGCCGTACGGAGAAACTGTGAGAGTCCCGGGAGCAAAAAAAAAAAGGCGATTGGTTGACGCGGAAGGGAATGTGGATGAGGTTGAGGAAGGCTGTGGAAGGCTGTAGATGGATGTGGATGTGGAAGTAGGTGTTGAATGGTGCTAAGTATTTAAGTATTTGGTAGGATTTGCTACGATTCATCGTTGCTCTACTTGACACTTTCTTGCTCAACTCAATTGTTCACCATTCTACTCTCCTTCCTTCCTTGCTCCTTCCTTCCTTGCTCCTTCCTTCCTTGCTCCTTCCTTCTATCAATTGATGAATCCTTTAATCCTTACAGACCTACATACCTACCTCGTTCCCCCATATATCGTAGCCCAACCAAATTGATAAAATCTCGTGGAGGGGCCTTTGGTTGCCACCGTTTCCTACTTTTTAATGCGGTGGACAACAACGCCACAAGGTCACCTGCACCACAAATTTCCATATTTTTTTGTTGTCGTTTTATTTTTGTTTTTTCGTCGGCAAATGGATACGACCCCGCTCCCCCTCATCATTACTTTCCTATTGGGTCGGCTCAATGGATGAATAAGAAATGTATAATAATGTGTAATCTTTAAGGATAAGGTAATTAAGATGCAATGATGAGTAATGATGAATAATATGGCTTGTTTATAATTTATCATCTTGTAGTCATTTCCAGCCGTGCTTCCTAATCGTCAAAACATTTAATCGCCAAAATACCAAGCAAATCGCCAAAACCAAGGACCCTGAAACATGGAATACAACTCCAATGGTGCCTTTTAAAATATGAATCAATTCATTGAGTTATAAACAAACGTTCTAAATATCAAGTCAACAATTCATTACAATTCACACCCTCATGTGTGCTCTCCAGACAAAGCTGAAACGCGTGCTGCGACATCAAACTCTCATACAATTCTCTTTTCACCCACCCACAAAAATCCATCGTCCACTTCTTTCGCCAGTCCCACACTTCCACACTCCCACGCACGAGCTCGCTTACATCAGCAAGCACGCACACACGCACACACTCACCTGTGGGTTATGAAAAACTTCACTTCCGACCGCAACTCCTCCTCCTCTAACCTTCAACCTTCAATTCTCATCACCATAGCCCGTCACTTTTCCAATGATCAATAATGAGACGCAATCTCAGCCTGCTCTCAAACGACGTCGCCCTACTTTTATTCTAGATCCCGATGAGTTTGTCAATGACAACCCGTAGGTCATTTCTTCTTTCCTCTTGAATATCGAAAAAACTAACATTCCTCAAAGCCCCAACCATGAATTCTTGAAATCCTTTCCCTCCGAGTCTCAACACTCGTTTTCTTACGCCTTTATTTCTCAGTCTTCAATTTCTTCTCGCCTAGATATTCTTAAACGATCCTTAGAGTTTCTTAAAAGTAACCCCTCTCTCGCCAACTTTGGTAAACTCAACTCTTCCTCTTCAACAACTGCTTTAGAAGGCTTCTTCAAATCTAAAGATGACCTGTCAAACCAACCATCTCTACGCTCCTCTGCTTCTTCAGCAGCTTTGTCCATGCTTACAAATTACACATCTCTCAATGCCGCTGAACCTTCGCTAACAGCATTTGACACAAACCTCAAATCAATCCTAGTCCTTCTCGAAAATGCGCACGTTTTCCCGTCACCAAACTCCGCCAAATTGCTTCCTCAAAGAACAATCACAAACCCCCCTATGCTCCTCTCAAACTCCATTGCCCCTCCTAGGCCCAAGCCAAGAATTCCTTCCGACTCCTCTGGCCGCTCTCCTATCCACCAACTGAAATCAAATGAAAATTCTTTCCGCTTACAGTCTCATCTCTTGGAAGCCCTAGCCACTCCATACATGGATACTATGGAACTCTCAAATCCCACCACATCCTCCTTGTTCCATCCGCTATCTTCCAAATTTTCTTCAAACCAGTCGGTGTTTACCACTTTCGCTGACCTTCCTTATACAATTCTTACCGGTAACGAAATGGGATGCCTGGTATTTGGAATGTCTTATTCTGAAATCCGTAAATTAAGCATAATCGATCTCATTGGTGATTCCCACAAGGATTTTGTCAAGGATAAAATTCCTGCTACCCCAAACACTGTGTTTCTATGTGGTGAGATCCTTCCGATCAAAAAATATAATGGGCAAACTGGTTACAGTAGTTTCTGGGCAAAATGTCACGGCCCGGACATTATCACATGGGTTATTGAAGAAGTCGTTTGCACAATTTCGACATTAACAGTCGATTTGTCTTCAGCAGTAGTCACAAAGAAAGTTGACAAGGAAAACCTCCTGCCACCTTTAAAAGAAAAAATCCTTATTCACGATATTATCTCTGGTCTTCCTCAAGATATCAATCTCATTCCATCTGTCGAGCATCATGTCACTATATCTGGAGGAGAAATAGTTCCTTGTGCAGTCAAATATATTCAATCTCCCACACCCACTATTGAACTTATCACTCTACCTCACATAGCGGGTGTCATTGTCATCAATTCAGAGTCTTACGAAATCGAAGATTACAATTCCCACTTCTTCTCAAATCTATTTGGATACCCCTCCACTGAAAACTGCCGTTCATGGAGCATTGACGATATCATTCCTCATTTTACAACCTACCTAGATCAAATCACTGCCACTACTAATATAGATAAAAATTCGACAGGTTTAGTTCTCCCCGAACATTTGTTCCGCAAAATGGCTGCTCAGCGCGAAACCACTGACCCCAACGTTGACAGTACAACCATTTTTAGGCAGTCAAAAGGTATAGAAGGTCTTCACATGGATGGCCATTTGATTATTATTGACGTCCAGGTCCGTGTTCTGGGTGGTCCTTCCTTAGTGCTTTGGGTAACCTACTCCAGGAATGTTTCCGGTGTTCTGGGCACAACTGTTCCTTCCCAATTGACCTTACTTTCCATGAAGAAAAAGATCCAACGTCCTAGTTCCAGTCGATCTGAAACCCCCGTAATTTTTGAGTCTTCATCTTTGCCCAAAATAGACACTGCTCTTGATAATTCTTCTGAGAAGCCTAAAACCCCCACGTCTCCAAAGCCAGTACAGCAATTCATTCGTACGCCACGCGACCAAGTCGTTCGATCAAGATCAACATCTGTAGCATCTCCAGCTTCCCCTTACTCCGCTCACATTACCGAGCTTGGCGCTCGTCGACGTAAGAAGACATTAGCTGATTTTGAAATTTTGCAGAAAATGGGCGAAGGAGCTCATGGTAGAGTCCTTTTGGCTGAATATAAAGAAGAACCGCGTCTCAAGGTGGTACTGAAATGTATCATCAAGGAACGTATTTTAGTTGATGCATGGACCAGAGACCGTAAACTTGGCACCATTCCATCAGAAATCAAGATCATGGCTGTGCTGAATCAATGGAACCATGAAAATATCATGCAGTTACTTGATTTCTTTGAAGACGATGAGTTTTATCATATTGAAATGGAGCCCCATGGTAACCCAGGTACCGATTTGTTCGATTTGATTGAACTACAACCACGCATGCCTGAGGACCAAGTTCGTGGGTTGTTTCGACAAGTGGTTTCAGCTGTCCGCCATCTACATAGTCATGATATTGTGCATCGCGATATCAAAGATGAAAACATTATAGTTGATGGACTTGGTCTGGTGAAGCTCATTGACTTTGGATCTGCAGCTTTTATCAAGAGTGGCCCATTCGATGTTTTTGTTGGAACCATTGACTATGCAGCACCCGAAGTTTTAGCAGGTAATCAATATCTAGGCAAGCCACAAGACGTCTGGGCGCTTGGTATTCTTTTATACACTATAGTCTATAAAGAGAATCCGTTCTATAGTGTAGATGAGATTATGGACCAGAAAACAGAGCTGCGGATTCCGTTTACAACATCTGAAGAGTGTCTCGATTTAGTGAAGTCGATTTTAAAAAGAAATGTGGAGGAACGGTTAACAGTGGAGCAGGTATGGAATCATCCTTGGCTTGCTGAGCTGTAATTTCCTGCTATGATGTGGTTTAAAATATTTAATTCTATTTCATTTTGTATTGTATGATTATTTTCTGTTAAAAAATATTATAATTCTATTCTAGTTATCTATATTGCATTAATGTACCAAAAATTGTTGAAATAAAGAAATAGAAATATTATGAATACAAGCCCAAAGTAAGTAATAAGTTCCTAGCAATTGAAAGTAAGCGCCTCACTACTCAGGTTGGTATAAGACAAAAGTCTTACATATCATTACATCTTTAAACTTTTAAACCTTATGATGGAAAAGGTAAATTACAAATCGCCACATGCCGCACGGCTTTAAATCATTTAAAGCCCATAAATGCTGGACTGTCAGTATAGAAAAATATAAAGAGCTGTCTATTTCATATTTGAGTTTTAGGTGATGTTAAATAGCTTACGGCGTATTCCTGCATATTGTATAAGGTATATTTACGTCAATGTAGTTTTAGAATTTTATTTAATGAGTGTAAATGATTGACTCATTAAGTTGAGTTAAAATAGAAGGAAGTATAATTCATTTCAATTTTATTAACAGTTACTGTGACCAAGTTGAAGCCATATAGATACTTGTATGCAATCTTACATTGTGGGGTAAATCATCTTGGCCTGTGCTTGTGGTTAATTTTATATGGATAAAATGAGACCTAGCCCATGAATATTAAAAACATAGGAAGTAAATTTACGAAATTTTCAAATGAATAATTTTATTTTTTCAACTAAAGCAAATCAATAATCACATAAAAGTAACGAATTCAAACCTTTGTTTAATAAATAGAAGTATGGAGTCCAGCGGTGTCAAACTTATTATGTTTGTCTGAACATCCATTGCTTATGATAAAGTTCGTCAGTCATCTCAGGTACGACGCCTCTTGACCGAGGTGTATGGCACTGGAGACTGCTGACTCAGGCGATAGGATCGACCTCGTTGGCGATGCTCGTTTATAACTCGAGTAAACGCCATTTGGCAGTGCAAATCGGCTGGGACGCCAATTGCACTTCCATGGTGTCGAAGTCTATCGCCTTCTGTCCCTCTTCGTCTTCGTTTCAAAAGTAATCGTCTCCCGTTATCTGAAAGCTTGTTTTCTGCTATCGCTGCGGCTGCTTGATCATCCAGAATAAATGAAGGATGGAGAGCAAAAAACCGAGCAAGTAGTGGACACGGGGGAGGTGTTCTCGGACATACCAATTCTTTAGAAGAGTCAGAAGATGGTGATGACGATCTTGTAGAGGACAGTCGAGGAAGAGGCCTGCGAAGTGTCCTATTGAGTTTTAGTCTTTGAGTACGTTGACTAAAGGATTGTCTCCGGGCTGTGGCTTGACTCCCAGGTGCGAGCAGTGGTGTACGGAATTGCTGTACGACGCGTGGGCCGACCTGAGAGTTTGCAGCAGATGTGGCTGCGGCCTCTGCCAGAGATTGTGTAATATCAGATTGAGAACAAGCTCCCGCCAGTGGCATGCGGAATGGTCGCATGACAGCTGGGTTGCTTGGAAATGCAACAGCAGTAGATGAAGGCTCAACCGCAGCCTGTGGTGGTGGCTGGATGGGGTTGAGCTGAGTACGGGCCGCAGGCAAGGGTCTTTGATTAGACCGTGAACCAGTTAGGATATTGTGAGATGATATCCCAGATTCACCATGAGCCTGTGGCTGTGGACGAGATTGATGCGGGTTAGTCTGCAAACGAGCTCCAGGCACCGGCATACGGAAGGGCCGTGCGCCAGTCGATATGCCATGAGATACAATGGCATTATCAACGGTGGCCTGGTGCTGTGAGAGAGATTGGTGGGGATCAGTTTGCAAACGGGCGCCAGCTAGTGGCATGCGAAACGGCTGGGTCAGACCAGGACGGGACTCGAGTAGTAGAGCACCCGTCGTGTCGTTTCCAGGTGTATCAACTGCATTATGTCTGTTGAGAACGAGGGCCGAAGTAAAGCCTTGGAAATTTGAAGTAGTCGTGTTGTCATCATTGATGGTGTGAGACACGCGCTCATGGTCTGCTTCAGATTGCGCTCCAAGGGTAGGCACTTCATCTAAGACGATGGCAGCACCTAAATCTTGGAGTGAAGTGAAAGCAGCAGTAGAATTGTCTACATGATCAAATTCAGTTCTAATCTCGCGAATGGAACTGATGGCAGGAATAGAATCACTGAATGCAGTATTCGTATCTCCGACATCAGCTGCGAGAGGACGAGAACTGGGATTTTCATGTAGAACAGAGCGAGACTCTTCAGGCATTGCAGGCGAAGACAATGAAGTACCTGGAAAATAAACTGTTAGTATTTGGCAAATTGAATTCGTATGAAATGGATAGTTACGTTTTGTTGAAATGGTGAGACGAGCAAATGATTGTCTCAGAAGTTCAACCTGGTCGACTTCAAGAGGGAGATTATGACGGATGCCCAAGACTTGCATCAAGGTGTTTGAACTTGCCAGCATGCTAGCAACAGCTGGCTCTTGGAGGCCAAGGAAGTCGGGATGGAGACTTCGAAGTTTGCGTAGACAGGTAGGATTAGTGACAATTAGATTATTGTCATTAATTGGCAAGGATGGTAGAAGGTGTTCATGAACCTCAGTGGAAGTACTTGGGTCAGCGGCATGGCTTGAACTAGTCTCTCGGTCGCCCCTTTGATTGCGAGGTCTCCTGGATGGCCTGCGACTAGATGGTGTCGTTGTGGATGCCAGCCTAGGAGTCGACGCGTTCTGCGCATTTGATGAGCTAGATGGCTCTGCGCTTTCTTCATCCACGATGAGCACAACTTCAGGAGCTGTGGCAGCAACGTTAGAATGAAGTGTCTCCTGAGAGTGAGGGGTGGAGACTGAAGGGGGTGCGGGATTGGACTGAGAAGTACTCAAGCTAGGGCGGTGACGTGAAATGTGAGTGGATGTATGAGACTGGGTGAGCCTGGAACTAAATCCACCAAACTGATGGGTTCTTAAATTGGATGTCAAACGCATCACAGCGGTCAATATGTGAGTACTATCGTTTCGGGTAATATTTGTGTGAGATGTCCTTGATCTGGATGTCACGTTAGCCACATAATGCTGAGTCCGTGCACGGTGGTGTCTGATTTGATTGGCGACAGAAGGTCCTGAATTGGGGCTATGACCATCAGGATTACGATGGACGTTGCTGGACGAACCGGGGAATGGACGTTGGTAGATGGACGTTCTAACAGAACGGATGGACGAGCTATGCAATGAAGTAGAGCTTTGCACATATGAAGCGACACCATTATGTACTGACGTAGGTATAGAGTCACAGAGAGTAGAGCCTGGGCAATATGTGACTACCATATTAATATCGCTAAAGCTGACATGGCTCTGTGTCTGTCTATCGATATTAGACGTGACACCAGCATCATTATCAAAGGATTTGGCAATACTGTCAGGAGGAGAGCCAGGGAAGTATGTGACAACCACGTCCACGTTACTAAAAGTCACTTGGCGTCGCTTAAGTCTCTTTGGATTGGGCGAGACGTTATGGTAATGTTCATTGCGCTTTCTTTTGGATGAGAGAGAGGAGGAAAACGAGGAAAAGCTTTCTAGATTAGCCACCGTTGAAGTCGGTGGATTTTGCGCATGTGTTGAGCCGTTTAGTTCTGCGCGTTCTTCTTCAACGTTGTGACTAACCAGGAGGTATATGTCCATCATTATGATGACCATTATTATTATGAGAGAGGAGATATGAGGATGTAGAACTTCTTTGTGAAGCCCTGGAACGATGTTGGTGTGACGCTGGAGCTACTTGTCCAGCGATGGTCCTAACATGCAATTGTGCATTTAGGTTGTTATTATGCATTGGGGAGACCTCAGATGAGATCTCAGGTACGTCAGAGCGGCGAAGGCTGCTTTCAAAGCCTAAGCGGGTCATTTTGATATCGTTTTGGTCATTTAAAATAAAAATTGGTCAAGGGAGGTCACTTCTAGTAAAAATATGGTAGGTGAAAGAGACCCCGGGGTCCAAAAAATGGAATTGCTCTTCTTTTTATATTTTCCAAACTTTTCATCACAAAGTAAATGTTGTGGATTTTATCTGTTGACTTTTTATGCTGACTGAAAAGTTCTTCTGTCTATTATTTTGACCTTCTATCAATTTCATTTTATTGTATTGACCTACGGATGTTCTCAATTCATGTATTTTTAAATCTGTTTCACTTCCCCTTTCTTTTCATACTTCCATATGTTGAGGAAACGATGTGGAAAATATTATAATTGTATAAAATCATTTTATTTATTTTTTTAATTTCTGAATGCCATTATTTGGTACTTCGAGCAATTTTAATACGCCATTCACCTCACTCAGCGTCTACTTTTTATCGGAAGCTGACTTTAAGAAATATAAACTCTTGAGGTTTAAAATCTTATGTCCAAAGACTACGCAAAGTCGTTTTACTGACTCTATATGTGCAATACGAGTCAGGCTTTTTGAATTTTGTGTTTGCTCCATCTTCATCTCAACTTACCTGTTGACAAGTCTGGATGCTTGGTCACGCGAGGAGGCTTCATGAGTTACACTATTTAAAAAATAAATTCACATAAAATCAAAACCGATCAGAAAATCAAATGGTTTAACCTGGAGGGCTTCTTAGGAAGATAGAAACTGACAGTCCGCAGATGTTAAATTCATTATTCTCCTACAAGTAGAAATTATCACAAACAATGTGAATTAGGTCTGCATGTTGTGCAACTTAGTGTATATTAATACATGTAGCACCAATTGAGTTCACCGGTTTAAAATCTTCCGAGATTCATGATGGCTACATAGAAAACTTTCACATCAAGATTTACATCTAAGATTTTGCCATCATAGCCACGTTGTTTTCCACCAGGCCTTCAAAATTCAAATGACCTGTTTATTATGATACCATTTAACGAACTTGATTTAGAAATTTGACTACTTAGGTTCATTTTAAGCCTGCATGGAATGCTAAAAAATATTGAGAGATTTTAAGGTAGGAGAAAAAAAGTGGTGTCAATTGATATCTAAGAAAATGAATTAACCTTGCATAAGAGAAATTCCTATAATAATTCTGACTTGAATGAAAAACAACTTGAGATCTAAACTTTTGGAGTTGAAGGTCTATCGTACTTCTTTTAATATTCTATTTATATACTATAAATATATTGGCAAAATATGTTAATTAATTAACTTGACGTTTTATAACTCACGCTTATCTCGGTTAGTTAACTTAATAGGAAATGGTATTTAAGTCAATTTTACTCCTATTAAAACCTTTAATTATTTTGTTAAGCAAAAGCTTGAATGCATATGCTGCTGGATAGTCATCCAAAAGTCTTGGTTCTCATGTTTTCTAGCTGTATAGTACTTTTTACGTATCTTTCATTGATAATTAAGGTATCTATTTTTATATTCATATTATTAACCCGGTTTCCCTCATTTTTAAATTGCTATATAATATAGCAACTTTCAGTCCAATGACTTGTGAACTCCAACCAGTCTTTGTCTTTCAGAACATCAATTCTTACCCATATTTGTGAATATCTGTATTATGGCCTGAATAGCACCTTTGCACTAAAAATTTTCTCTCTTTGAAAAAGATTAATTATGGCAAAGATTATCTGTAAGTTTGGCTAAGAATGATTTAAAATATGTGGCTCTCCATCGTGGCTAAAAGTTCCTAGTAATCTGAAATTCAGCTATGGCTTAGGACTACGCTTCAATTCTGGAATTGCAATGATTTATAGGTCACCTTTGTACACAAATATATCCTTGAGCTTGAAAATATGAATGATTTATTAAAACGCTTAGAAATATTATGTGTTTGTAGTCAAATCATGTTCATGGAGCGGACCTATTACATTTATTTAAATCTTTTACAATAGGACAGGTGCTGCATGATGGTAAATATGCTAACAATTTTTGTATTCTGCAAGTAATAATTATATATTGCAGGATTTTAAATTTTTATCAAAAACAACTATAAGTTTACCTCATACCTACATACTCATTTGTTTGAAATTATTTCAGAAATCTAAATTTCCCCTAAATTATTGAATATTGATAACTTTCTTAAATCCGAGATAATTTTACCTAAACTTATCTTTCAAATTGACTTTGGTGAAAGCTCTGTCCAGTCTTAACACTTTTTCAAAATATTACTCATTTTGACCCCATTTATAGATTGATTTACCGGGAAGAAAAATAATAATGTTTTAAAATCAAGGTAATATTTGAATCCTTGGTTTTAGCTTTGCTGAGCCCTTATTTTAATG
>JAJLWW010000092.1:20847-100698 GCA_030570935.1 Geotrichum klebahnii
TTTGCCAGTTCAATCAGGCAGCTAAGTAAAGTATAAAGATATAATAGAAATAACAAAATAACATAAAATAAAAATAAACGATTACCAAGCACCTTCGAGAATTTCGTATTATTATCAGATCGTAGTTTTTCACTACCATAGCCGTGTCGCATGAATTAAAGCTTTCGATTAATCTTTGGAGTCCCGCCTTCCAGTTGAATTATTATAATAATTCTGGCGAATCATTAGACGTCATTCTGAGGTCAGTCAGACTCGATTCCTCACATTTCACAATTTTAGGCAATCTGGCCGAGTTGGTCTAAGGCGTAGGATTAAGGTTCCTATCTCTTCGGAGGCGAGGGTTCGAATCCCTCGGTTGTCATTTTTATTTGACTTTAAAGTCCGTCATCTAATCTTTTTTACGTACATACATGCCAGAAAGAAATTAATTAGTGCAAATTGAATGTCCTACAATACAAGGTGATTCACAAACTGGTGAGTTCGGATGTTATTACCTATTTAATTAAATTTCATATTTTTGTCTGACTGGCAACCTTAGCACTAAGCCCTCTAAGTCCTTATACTTTTTTTCTTACAACCTATTTCCAAATTCTCAATATTTTACTATATTTCTCACTCAATTTAAGATCTTCTCAAAATAACGCTTTCGTATACATAGATTACTATTAAGGTTTTCTACTTGAGCAATAAATTTCAAACGATAATTTCAATAAGTTTAAGAGCATTAACAATTTTCAACTGCTCTTTCCAATACTAATTAAAGTACTGTAAAGTTTTATGGAGGAATAGCGTGATGTCGTTGAAATAACATCTTCCTAAACTTTCTGTTTCCAAGAAAGCTTTTTCTATGCATAAGGAGTGTTGAACAATGTTAGGTAAGGAGGGCAATTAGCATCTAGAATAAAGCCTAAACGATGTTTGGAATTCAATTCTATGGTAATGATATAAACTTTTTCAAGTTATCCAGAAATTGACATTTGTGGATTTAACCTTCAAGATATCACAAGAATAATCAAGAAGTAAAAACTTTTAGCTACTAGTAAACGAGCAGAACTCAAAGATTTTTGTAATTCTGCTTGAATTCACGAACGTTAAATAAGTTTTGTAGCCATCGTAAAATAAAATTTTACAGAGTTAGGATCAAACTCTCATTTGTCTTTTGTTTGAATTACTTAATGTCAAAGGCTATGAAATGGAGGAGTTATGCCACGATAATTACCGTTGAAACAAAGAATCAGAGAGAGAAACGAGAATCAGTACTATGTTAGAGGAGTTTTGTGAGTAACTCAACTTGGACTGTTATAATAACTATAATTTTCATAATTATTTATTAATCTGCAGGCTTTTAATATACGCTAAATTATCAGACAGTTAAATTTACTTTCGAAATGAAGAGGTTAATGTATTTTGTTATTAATTGTCACTTAGCAGAGGTATTTCTGTATATAGCTGATAAAGTCAGTTAAAAGTTAACGTAGCATTTTGCAAACTTTGAACAATGTTTGTCAACATTGGATTATGGATGTTTGGATGTTTTTAAGATATTCAATGATCCCTAGTAGGTGATATGTGATATGGATATGTGATATTACAGATGTGAGCAACTTTTCCTTCTCAATTTTACGCTTAACAAAGAGAATAGGTATCACTATAGAAGGCACCTTCAATTTCATCAACCTTCAACTGGCTTGTGCATTACTTATCCACTCTGATATTAGCTTACCAGGCTGACAGCTGTAATCCCAAATTTTGATAATGATTTCTGTATGTCTTTGAATAACTGTCTAACAACTCTTTTGATTCCTCATTTCTGCTAATTTATCTAAGAGAGACAGACCACTTGGAGGGAAAAATTCAACTAAAGAGGATTTGAACTTGTTCTGTTTGATTATCATTGTGAGATTTTACATAAGGTTGCTCCTAACTTCAGACCCTAGTAATTTTTAAAATTATCTCAAAATTATTTCACGACAATGCTTTGTCTTTGGTCGCAAAGCAGGATGAAATAGGGATTAATATGGCTGGTCTTTCTTTCCGTTGACTTTTTCAGTTTTATTGGGTAATCCCTGTTCATTAGGAGTTTGGAGATCAGTTTTGTCACAGATTGGATTGTTGTATATATTGCCCTTACATCCCCGGTCATCCTTCGATATGATGCATCTACATCTTTGTTCAACAGTTTTGACAATTATAACAGTAGTGGCATCGCCGTAGTTGGAGTGGGTCAAAAGGAAACTTTGCCATAGCAAGGAGTATATTTTATTAAAATTTCAACTTCCTGTAGGTACAGTGCCGAGTAGCTAGGACTTACGAAGCCGTTGCTTTCTGAAAATGGTCTTGAATAAGTGAGGGGGTAATTTTTCAGAAGTAAATATTATTTTTCTTTTTCTTTTAATTTTTTAATAACTCCTACTTTCCTTAAACAAATGAAGGAGTTCATCTTTTCCATGATAAAATCTCTGTCTTGTTGTTTTCGACGTCTTCTGATATTTGATTCCAAGGTTAGGTCCATGGCAGTTTAATTGAGCTGTAGATCTTATATAAAGCTGGGAGTTCTTGCATAAGTAGAAAGAGCCGGGGGATTCTGCAAAACAGTATCAATAAATAATTCTCTATTATATCTTTTCACAGGCTTTTTTTTTCTTTTATTCAGGGATCGCCTTGAAGAACTCGCAGCGATACGTTATCAAGGCATGCCTAAATATGTTGCCGAGGTTATTTTATCACAACGGTATTTCAAGGTAACGTAGTAATTTGGCAACGGGGTTTTTACATTTTCCTCCAAGTCCAAGGTAACCATCTGGTTTTCTGGTGAGTTGGCAGCATTTTGATGGATTTGGTAAAGCATTGACTCCAGCTTTTTGGAATTGTCTATCAAAGTATTCCTTAGTCTCGTAAGTGGAGTGTTTGAGTGGGCTGGTGGCCTTAACATGTACTAAATGCAGTATAGATTATTCTCTTTTGTTTACATTCTTCAATGGTTTTTGTGTAACCTTTTTTTTACTTTTATTGTTGACTGCAACTCCACCCTGGCCGTGCTTTGGTAATGCTGGGCGATGCCAAAGTGTTTACCCATCAGGTTTGGCACTTTGAACATTTTGCCCAGGTCAACTACTACTGTTTGTAGGAGCATCTCAAAAAAGGGCCCTGTGGTGGAAAACAAAGAGCCAGCCAGATCTTCTCGGCTTGATAGTTCAGAGAGACGAGTCAATTTTTCATATTTTCTTTTGTAAATTATTTGAACCTTAAAATACCCTGTACAAGAGTAGTGGGGGTGGGTGTACATTGTACATTTCAATGTCTACATGATTAATACTCTAGGATTTGTAGACATTTTGTGGACCAAAACTATCCGATTCAACACGATAACAATAAACTTTGAAAACTTAGAAATTAAAATTATGGAATCTAAAAGACTTGTCAATATATTTTAGACTAATAATGAATATGGATTCAAAAGAGGATTTCATTGTCTTTTCCTTGCGTATGTGAAAAAAATTCGATTTTGATTTGATAGAGATTTCTTTCTTGATTGCGACATCTTCAAATAAATGTTGCAAAGAAAGAAGCTTTTTATCTTTTTTATCATTTCATTGTATATGATTTATGATTCAACTACATACCTTTGATATCAAATCAAAAAAAGAGACTTAAGTTTCATTTTGCTTTTTGTTCATCAAGGTTATGTATAAATGATTAAATGATCATTGCGCAAATACACCGGTAGGTTGAAATCTTCTTGCTTGTTCTATCTGAATATTTTTTGTAATATTTCAAAAAAGGTTTGAAACGATTGAGTAATACATTGTATATGTATTTGAATGCCAACTTAACTGGAACTAACCTGACTAATTATTATCATATTTCTTCTAATCAGGAACATAATCAACTTTTAAGTACCGTATTCTTGCATACAAACTAAAAGCTTAATGGAAACTTTAAATTTTTTCAGTTCTTCTTTTCCTTGGTTTTAATCTTAGTATCTTAATTAGTTATATAATATCGTTACTTGTTTAAATTTCTTATTTCATACCTTTATGTGGTTTACCGCGTATCTACCGTTCTCCTAAGTATAATAATGTATCAGCCATACCATTGAATTCATCATCATGTTTAATACCACTCATTCCTGCTTGAAACAGATTATGTATATCAAGAAAAAGAATATCATAATTCTTATTAGTTAACTAATCTCATATGAGTAATATCAGCACAAAATTCACACTAGCACTAGTACCAATACCACTACCCCCTCCCTTTTTTACTGCACGTCGCATGCTTATTGTAACCGTTATTACGTCTCTGTATTAATTGTATCGTGATTTGTTCTCAATAAAATATGGATCTACAGATCAACTCCACCGCGATGGTGTTATTTCCATCAACCAGCAATATGATAAATATTCAATCCTTAGTTAATTAAAGGATAAATGTATTATTTCTATAAGTCAAACCTTTAATGAATCCCTAAGACTCTTACCTCATGTTTTTTGAACGTTAGTTTGTTAGTTAGCTTAATATGAGCGTTATTACAATTTCAATTCCTGACCACTTGACCCCATTATTTCTCCCGTTTATAGAGGTCCACCAAAATAACCTTAAAAAAGAATTTCAACGGGTTCTATGGTACGGATCAACATCTATCTTGTATGATCTCCGCTAGAAAATTAAAGCTTATAGATTTGGCGGAAACGGTTGTTTTTTTTTCCTCTTGATTTGGTCAGTTTGAAGATCCATTTTTTGGTTCATCTAGGAAGTGAAATAAACACTCTTAAAATCTAAATGTATCATGAGGAAATTTGATTGGAATGTTTGACATAATCTGGATTAACTTGTGTTTGTCTATACCTTTGTTCCACTTGCTACAGGTAAGACAAAGAGAGTTCCATCAGCGCAGGAAGTAAGCAATACCGTTTCTCAGCAGCAGTATGTGGGGATGGTTCAGGGTCATCAACTGATTCTCTAATCTATTCGATTTTGGTTTAATGTCTGAAATTTTCAGTTAATTATTTAGGGGAACTTCTCACAGGTTGATAAGTGATATAATTCAAGAAACAAAATGTTAAGACAAGCATATGCCATATTTTTCAGCACTTGAAAAGTTTGCAATTGTAACAGAGAGCACCAATACTTGATTAATCTACGTGTAAAATCGGTCAGTGTTCACAGGTTTATTCAGACTAAAAGTTAAAAACACTTTAAAAACCCATAGATACAAACTGTATATATGAGAGGAATAATTTAAAGAGATAATAAAGATTATTATAGGAAAAATATATGCAAGTACCAATAATACAAGTACGTTTATAAAGACATTGTTTACTGTATATGACTGAATCGACGTTGAGTGATAATCAAAGGTATCAAGGACTTAAATATGTGTCAACTATTTAACAATCTTTAAACTTCACACAGGGTTTCAAGCTATCACATGATTTCAAGAAATCCAGTAATGATAGAGTCACTATTACATAATACAAATAAGTAATCATTACACTATAATGACATAATCAGTGATGAGTCATCTTTAAATGAGCGTCGTCGGCCAAATATGTCCGGAACATTCATTCCGAGGAGAAATTCTCAATTACAATTTGGGAATTTGGGGGTTACTTTCAAATTAAAAAAAATCCAAAATAAGAAATCCAAATTTAAGACGGCATCGTATACCCGAATAATACCGAGATTTTGACAGAAAATGTATTTCAATACAAAAGACAAAATAAGGGTCCTCTTCTACCTACATCCATAGAAATAAAGATAATGTAAAGAATATGTAACAAGCGACGGTAGCTGTCAACTTCACAATTTGATATAATACAACAAAAGACAAAACAGAATGACTAAAAACAACAACTAAAGACAAAACTAATAACTAATGGAATCAATTAGAAAATAAGCAATACTCAGAAAAAATGTAGATACACTTATAACAGTTCTCAAGTGTAAACGTTATGTCAGCTAGCTCTTCTTGTAGGATTCAAGATGGGCCTCTGAATCATCAACAAATGTATGTTCATGATTAGTACTCTTAATAAGTTTACCTTCCTTGGTAACAGTGCAGTATTGAATCGATTTGAACCATTCGTCGTCCCAGATCTCTTGCAAAGTGGCTCGCTTCTTAACATCAATTTCAAGCATTTTGGAAATGATAACACGGGACTCGTGTGGTAGAAGTCTCAAGAGTCTCCAAGGTCCTTTAATAGGAACTTTAGCTGGAGGCTGGGCTTGAGGTTGAGCTTTCTGGTCACCGGACGCAGCAGGCTCGGCAGCAGGCTCCTTAGGTGGAGCAGGGTGGGTATGGGTATGGTAAGACAACTCTTCCTCTTTTGTTGGCTTGGTAGAGAATAACATGAAAGAAGTGTCTGATGAACGAGGGATTTTCCAAGGGAATCGTCGAAGAGCCATACAGCAGAAAATAACAGCAATTGACCAAATGTCGGTAAGTTGTGGATCATACTGGTTTGAATTTAAGACTTCCGGAGCAAGGTAGGGGTCAGAGCCGACTACTCCCCGCGCAGGAACAATGCCGGACTCAAATGGGTATCGAAAAACAGTTGCAGAACCAAAATCAATGATTTTAATAATACCATCTGAAGTTACAACACAGTTATCAAGCTTCAAATCGCGATGCGCTAAGCCCATATCATGTAAATAGGAAACACCATTGACAATTTGCTTGAAAGTACAGAAAATTTCTTCCTTGGGCATTTTTCCAGACATGACAATGGCAAAGAAGTCAAAGGGACAATATTCCATAACTTCATAGTACTTGCCATCATCTTGGATGAGATCCAAAGTTTCAACGACATTGGCGTGATGTAAAGTTGATCCAATACAAAATTCTGCAGTAACTTTTTTTGCATATTCACGCTGGCTTTCATTGGCATGACGAGGACGAAACTCTTTGATAGCAAAGGTTGTTGAGTCTGAAGTTCGCTTCATTAATCTTACAGATCCACCAGCACCAGAACCCAAAAGGCGACCAAGCTTTCCGTATTTCTTAAATCCATCTTCACCAAAAGGCATGTTGGATAAAGATGTAGTTGAAGCTGAGGTTAAAGAAGTTTCTTTTTTTGTGGAATGACTCCTATGCTTTTTGCTAGGTTTAAAAAAACGTTTGAGCTCCAACTTAGATCCTTGAGACCTGGGCAAGCCAGGACGTTTGGAAGAGGAATTATCGTCAGAGTCCGTGTGCTTTAGAGAAGGAGCTGAGGCCAAGGTAGAAGATGACTTCTTTCTAGATGTCGAGAACTTGAACCTTGAGGCAATATCCCTAACTTTGTGAGAAGGGTTTTGGCGGTTTTGGCGAGAATATGGATCATCGGCTTCTCCTCCAGGGAAGGAGGATCTCACAGGAGAGGCATCTCGAGAATGAGAGGCCATGTCGGGACTAGAAGAGATGGATCCATTTGTGGATGTTATGACATGACTTGAAGTAGGAGTGGTATTTTCACTCGAAGAAGCAGACTGACCAGCATCGTAGGAATCAGCGCTAGCCAAGTACATAGCAGAAGGGCGAGTGGTTGAAGGAAGATCTTGCTGCTGTTCTTGTTTGTCGTTACCCTTTGAGAAATTTTGCTGGGAATTAAGGTTTTCTACAGTGCCGAGAGCCCCGGAAGACTCATCCACACTTGAGGCATGACTAGATGAAGTTGAATTGTGAGTGCTTGTAGATACGGTGGCTTGAATTGAAGGAGACTGTGCCGAAGTATCCTTTGCTTGTTGCTGCTGCTCGGAAGGAGTACAAGTGCCAGAGGCCGGAGGGGTGTCATGGGAGTGAACCTAGGGAGAAAGGAAGAAAAAAAAATAAAAGTTAGTACGAAAATAGATAACTTTAACAACGGAAATACATGGAGGAGTTGAGGTGTTTGTGGAAGAATGATTGTGTGGTAGGTGGAAGAGTGGACTATGGGTAACTCGGAAGTCGCATAGAAGCGGTCCATTGAGCAAAGATGGGAAAACCGGCAATTTAATCAAGATATGAGAAAAAGGGAACTTACTCTTGAGGCAGGAAGGGAGTAATGTTCATAAGAATGAGTTCCATCAGAAAGAAGTCTTGTTTGCTTGAGATTAATGTTTGCCAGTTGGTCTGACAGGGACTTATCTGCAGCTTGATCTTGGTTTTCTGGTAGACTCATTGTTAATTTACAATCCAGAAGGGTAGTATCGGGTGTAGAAGTTGGCTGTGGTGTTGGGTGATGTTGAGTAGGAGATGGATACAAAGGTATCTCGAGAGATATGCAAATGTGGTATATATGCAATGAAATGAAATTGAGGATATGTGTTAAGGATTGAAGAGGATTGAGTATAAAAGTAGAGAAGAAGAAGAAGAAGAAGAATAAAAGAAGAGAAGAAAAGAAAAAGAAGTGGAAGGATTGAAATTTATTTTCTCAAAGCAAATTTAAATGAAAAAAATGAAAATAATAAAAAAAAATTAAAAAAAAAAATAAGAAAAAAAAGCGACACATGCAATATGTTGCGGCTTTTCAGGAAGACAAGATCCTGGCAAAATAAAAGAAAACTGCCGAACGCTGACTAAGAAATATAATTGATTACCAATGATGAATAAACATGTGTAATCAATTACATATAATTAGTTAGTAATTGTTTTGTAATTATTAATAATCATATAATGAATTATTAATGATGAGTAAATGATGAGCGATGATTACCAATCACTACATATGCTAAATATTATTCTTTGCATTCCTTTATTTTTCTCTTTCCCTCTTTTTTCATGGAATGATAGGAAATGGAATAAAATAAATTCAATTAAAGTCAGCTAAATCAATAAATATAAGCTGAAATCAGTTAAAATCACTTGAAATCACATATAATATCAATTAAAACCAAGTGAAATAATAAAATCAAATGGAATGGGATCCACTTAATTTTTTATTTTATTTATTTATTTTTTTTATTTATTTTATTTTTTTTTCTCTTATCATATTTTTCTTCATAGAAAGAGAGAAAAATGACATAAAATACAAAAAATACAAAAAATATAAAATAAAAACAACAAATACTAAGTAGTGGATCCCCCAGATCTCAAGGCTCTAATGTACTTATATAACTTGTTATGTAAGATATGTACCTGACTGTACTCCTTTTGTGTTATTTTTCTTCTGTTGCTGTTGCTGCTGCATAACATTTTTTATGTTGTTTTCGTATTTTCTTTTCTTTTCTTTTTCTCTCTGTGACGTGTTTTACTTTTGTGTATATATTAATTAATTAGTTGTAATGTTTTTTTTTTTTTTTCTCTCCTCCCAATATTCGCGTCTACGCGTTCCCCTGACATTTCTGCAGACTTTTCACGTACTTTTGCATCACAATTTACATGTTGTTTTGCATATTAAACTACATTTCACGTAGTTTGCGCGTCGATTGCACGTCACTTATCTTGTCATGCCCTAACAAGGCTGCCAGTTAATATAAATCCCCATACAATGAAAGAAGTCGTCCCCATACAAATGAAACCCCCATGTAAATATCGACTTCCATCATTTGTCCTCATAGTAGCAAACAACCAAAAGATCCACATGTCCTTAATAACAAGGATTTCATGGAGACAAAAGAGTATCATGAAAAATTGAATAATAAATATTATAATATTTATTATGATGAAGTTATTTAATGTTGATCTCCTACTACAATTCTCAGTCTCTTTCGCCGCCGTCCTGTACAAGCGAAGGATTCATTGAAAAGTAGCAGATCAACTTCTCTCTTAGGCTCACTGAGGTGCTTTTTACATTTCTCTTCGAAACCTTTTTTGCCAAAATGAAATGACAATTGATAATATATATATGAAATAATATAAATTATATAAAATAAAATAAATCCTGTGTAAATCTTATTTCAAATGAACCCACATCCTCTCTCCCAGTCTTAAACTCCCATCTACCTCCACCCCTTTCATTTGACCAAAACTATCGTTTCATAGTGGTTTTCACTGCATTTGATCACCACCCATCCATTCTTTTCATATACTACAACTATATCTCATATACCTTCTTTTTGATTTTTACTTTATTTTTATTGAATTTTATTCTTCTTCTTTTTCTTCTTCTTCCTTTTTCCTTCTAAACTACTGCTACTACTCTTCTTTCTTCCTCCCTCCTCCTTCTTCTTACTTTTCATTTACAGTTATTTACCTCTTTCGTATCCTTCGTCCCTGATTCTTCTAGGTTTTTTCTTGTTTTGTTTGTTTATCTAGTTATTTATTTATTTATTTATTTATTTATTTTTACTTTCATTTATTTTTCACTCGTTTCTCTCATTTCCTTTCCTCCCCTCCTCCTCCTCCTCCTCCTCCTCCTCCTCCTCTTCCTTCAACCTTTATCCTTTAACTCAAGTGCAATTTAAAGCACTCAGTCCCATATATATCCCTAATAATATTATCCCCTCTCTCTGCCATGCCATACCCTGCTACATACGAAAGAAGAGCCTCCTCCTCTTCCTCAAGTGTCTACTCGACATACCAACCTTCTAATTCTGCCTCTGCATCTACCTACACCAGAGGTAATAGCATAGGAAGTAGGTCGAGTTCATACGGAGGCAACAGTACTAGCCACCTACAACAACTCCAACAACATTCGTCACCATCTTCTCCTTCCCTAAGGTATTCAGATATCGCGTCTGATACCTCTCCGACCTCAACAGCAAGTGGCATAAATAGTACTTCAAACCAATACCACCATAACAAATCAATTACCTCGCATGCCAGTAATAATAACTTTCATCTCAGCAGTGACAGCTCTAAAAGGTTTTCCCTAAGGCGACAAAGCCTTGCCATTAATACGAATACTACCCATACTACTACCACTCCTCAACCTACTCCAATACCTGTGAGACCAGCTCCACCACCAGCAGCAGCAGCGCTAGCATCACCAGCAAATCCTCCCCCTCAACAGGCTCACAATAATCATCACCATCACCATACTCACCACCTTCATCGTCACGGGGGGTCTACTTCCTCGGTTTTAACTCCCATTTCTCCCTCTGCTTCTGCCGCACGTAAACTCACTTATTCCTCCCTTGTATCAAACCCTACCCCTCCTGCCCCTAGACCATCTGTGATCCCCACCACAAATTCCAACACAATCTTCAACAGTCTAAATACAACCACAACCGTCAAAAAACGAAACAGTGTCAAGACCAAAGAAAAAAGATTGAGCATATTTCCTTGGTCAAACCGCAAGTCTTCCTCATCTGGACCGACCCATAATAACTACTACAATTCGGGCCATGTACCAGTCATTTCTGACCCAGTGCTGGAATTCTCAACAGCAGACTTTTTCACCTCTAGTGATGCACCACCTAGTAAAGCAACAAGGGCCGTACCGGTCATCACCACTTATCCACCGTCACAGCATGCAATCAACACTCGTAACTCAGTGATTGGAATCACAGGAGTGGGCACTGGTGGCGCCAGCGATTTTAGAGTTAATTCACCTACAAGTTCGGTCTATTCTAAAGGTCCTCCCAGACGGCCAAATAGTATATCCTACGCGGCTTCATCCCTTTCTGGACCCAAAACACCCATTATGCCGCTAATGGAAGAACAGACTCAAGAGTCCATGACTACTCAAATAGATGATGATCTGGATCCACGTCGCGTAAGAAGTTTTCGCAGTTCGCATGGTCCATTAAGTCCACTAGTGACTCAAATGGAGTCAGCTGAAGGTCATTTCAAACAACAATCTGTTTCTACAATAGATGAATCAACACAAACTGCAGCCGCGGTGCCAATGGACAATCCTGTTGTGCTTCGCAAAATGCTGCGAGAATCAGAACAAAAGGTGATTAATGTGATGATTGAATACCAGCAAAAGGTTGAAAACTCTGAACAGCGTGTGGTGGAACTTGAGAAGAAACTTAGTGAGCAGATTGCGGAAACCTATGCAGCAACAGCTGCTGCTGCTGCTACTGCTGCAACAGGACTGTCATCGCCAGCTGATTCAGAAGGCCTCCTAGCGGCACCTGGATATCTTAAACGAAATAATAGTCCTCTGGGCAGCAATCCTCTGGATAGTCCACTGTCAAGTCCTACCACGAATGGTGATAAGCCAATTAATATGAGTGCACCCCAGATGCAGGTCAGAATTACATCACTTGAAGCTCAACGAGAGCATTTAAGAGAAGCGTTAAAGGCCCTGCGCACAACCAAGGACTTGGAAATCTCACAATACCGAAACCAGGTAGCACGGTTAACAAGAATGAATGCTCTGCAACGGTCGTTACAAGGTGATCCTTTTTTGAGATTAAGAGGAGCCGCTGGTGACCAGCAACTGGTGGGAAGTGGACCTAGTAGTCCAAGCAGCCAAAAAACAACTACACCTACTAATAATAAACATCATCATCGTCACCATAGCCATGGACCAAGTTATTCAACCAACTCAGCAGCATATTTCTTATCTTCCTCTGAGATGTCATCCGCAACTAAGGACGATACAGATATTAATGCAATGATGGTGGAGCCAGTGCAAGCAGTTCAGCAATCCACCGCACCTGCATTAATTTCAAGTGCAGCTCCCAGTACCAAATCCAGGAACCCATCATTAGATTTCTGTGATTCCTCCTACACTTCACCAATGTCAGTCTCGTCAACCCGAACCATCCACTCAGTTTCATCTAGTTCATCTACATCTTCAGCGTCGTCGACTGGCAGTTTAAATAATTATTACAGCACGAGTAGTGGTAATGGGAATGGTCCAGTGTATCAACAGATTACAACTGACCAGCAACAGCAACAACAGTCTAATAACCTACCTCGCAGGATCGGTGTAGGTCCATTTTTGCCGATGGGAAAGTTCAAAGACCAAGAATTACACCAACAGCAGCAGCAAGTCCGTAAGCAATGGAGGGTTCCAAAATATCAATGAGATAAAGTTTAGAATCCAAAAACACCATTCAAAAAAATGCGAATTGAGAGCTGTGAGTGAAGTTGTAAATATATTTGGCGATGGGTTTAAAAAATTTGGGATATTTTGTGTGTTTTTTGTGTGTTAATTTTGAAAAGAAAAAGAAAAATAAAAGAGTAATATAGTATTGAAAAAAAAAGGATATTTAACAATGAAGAAGTAGAAATGAATGAAGATCAAAAATCCGATGACCAATAGTTGAGAGAAAGATAGAAGATAAATATTAAAGTAATAAGGAATATTCAAGTTATGCTATTTTTTTAAATTAAAATTAAAATTAATTGTGAGATGAACTTGTTTTTATAACCAGAAAAGAATCCATCAAGGACAGCTCACTTAGACACCTTAAACTTATCCCTGTCTATTTCTAGATATTCCAATTGCCTAGTTCTATTCTTATGGTCTGTTGCTAATTCTAGGCAAAGCTTATTGTGTATTTCTAGACGTATGACATGTTTATTTCTATTACTTACTGCTTTGTCTTTTTCTTTCTTCTTCCATACTTTTACTTTGTAAACTACTACTTGGCTATTAACATTTTCTATGGCCTTTTAGGGATGTATACTACTACAAATGAGCATATCCAATTAAGGCTTGTCTTCTTTTTTTTTTTTTTTTTTTTTTTTTTTTTTTTTTTTTTTTTTTTTTTTTTTTTTTTTTTTTTTTTTTTAATTTCAGAGTGCTTAGTTGGTGAAATATTCAACTTTAGGTTCACCAGGAAGTCTAGTTAAAGACTAGTAAGGATCTAATAAACGGATTATAAAAGGGTAGTAAACAGGTTGTAAACGGGTATTGTAAACATGGTACAGGATTATGAAGGGAGATAGAATGGCGCTTATTCTTATTCAAGCTTAGTCTTTTCAAGAGTGTACCAAAAAAAAAAAAAACATTAATAATAATGGCGTACTTTTGTACCGACGTATATACATGTATAAGTATGGGACTAGATGACAGTTTGTGGAGATTGAATAGAATAAGACTGGATTTTGGTGGGCTTGAATGGAATAGGATTGAGTTATGGTACATGATTGGGTATTTAAATGTGTCCTTCAAAATTTTATGTAAAAAAATTGAAAAAAGAAATTATTGAAAAAAAAATTATTGAAAAAAAAAATTATTGAAAAAAAAAATTATTGAAAAAAAAAATTGAAAAATAAAATTGAAAAATATTGACAATTTAAAAATTCAAAATCAAAATAATAATATTGATAAGTGAGTAAGGTCTCTGCTGAAAATACCTACATCCCTTTTGAATTTGTTAAATTCTTGATATTCTTGAAATTCTTGAAAGTTTGAAATTTGAACGAGTAAAATGCGTATTCATAGACTTTGGACAGTCAAGACACATAACATGAGATACCAAATAACTTCATGTATCATGTATTCAATCTCAAAGTTAAATAATCAAATTTATGTGCAGAGTATATATGATCTATGGAAGGGAGGGTAGTCGAATATATCTGAATTATGGTTTATGATGGACAGAAGAAGAAATCGTATTGTTGATGATCTTTATTTGACTTTAATTTGAACTTTAATACCAAAAATGTGTTTGTCAAAGTGAAAAATTAAGATATAAAGATAATGAAATTTTTGAAGTATAGAAATATCTACTCATGTCTCAAGTCCTACCACATGGCTACCCAATGTTTACTCAAAAGTCTACCCAATGTCGACACAAAATCTACACAAAATCTACAACAAGTTCAGATTCAGCACTTGGTCATACTTTACAGCTGTTTATCAGCTACAGAAGTTGTTCTGTGCACACGCATCGTCAGGTTTAGAACCTACCTACTTATAAGCATATCGCAAGTACACACATGTAAGCCACTTGCCTATGGCTCTTGAAAAGCACTTATCAGTCTCAATATGCTATTGTGTAGACGTCTACCAGGTGAATGTATTATCCTGCAAAACTCAGACAAGGACTAAGACCACTCGATGTTCTATTGTATTGTATACTGAGGGTACATATGCTCACCCGTTCAAGACTGAAGTGCCCAAAAGAGGTGAAAGCCAACCTCACTTCAGATTGGAATGCACTGCAGTATATTGAATAATAAAAGAACAAAAACCCACGTTGGAGGGTTTATACATGGTCTTCTCCCGTATTATTTCATGAAAGCGCACTAAGCTCAGACAGAAGAAGACGAACACAAACAAAACAGGGCTTTTGGCGTTTTGCCTACTTCCTAATCAAGAAGTTATAGTCTTGATTGGGTAAAATTACGGGTCTGCAAATGCGGCTTGGGAAATGGACGGGTGGGGTTTCGTGGACTTAACTTGTGAAGGAAATTAGAGTCGACTATGGGACATGACAAGACACAAACAATTTAGTCCCAAGTTGGACTTTTGTACACCGCTTCTCAATTATTTACAGGAATATAATTGTGAATATGGTTGTGAATATAGTTGTGAATATAGTTGTGAATATAGTTGTGAATATAATCATGTGAAAGTATTAAAAGTTCATGAACGAGAAGAAATATCTCAAAGTTCTGTAGAAATGAACTCAATTAGATAAATAAAAACTACTCGCGGAACAATGTACATTTTCAGTTGTCTTTTACGGAAATGGTCAGTATGGAACCATTTATTTGTTTTTACGTGGGCCTGACCCGCTTTTTTTCATATTTTCTATACTTTTCATTATTATTTTATTTTTACACTACTGTAATTTGCTTGAATTCGGGTGCAGATGCTACTTGACATTTCTGCTTACTTTTCACTATGTATTGCCTCCTTATTCTTCATCTTCTTCATTTTTTTATTTTAATTTTTGGAATACCAATGGTGTCTCTCCTAAACATCCCAAACTTTCAGTAGAAAAAATGGCTAATAAGCTTCAACTACTTCCGTTGTGCAAGACAAGGCTAGACATGATGCACAGGTACTGAGCTACAGGGTGCACCATGTCGATGCGACTCTCCCCTCGCCCAATTTAGAAGGAAAAAGGTAGCTCAATCGTCACTATTGGTTAATGCCCAATTTTTGTTTTCATATTTCATCATTTCTCTGGTTTGAGTTTGAGTTCAATCGGGCTGAATTTGAGTTAGGTTTGAATATCAACGACAACGACGAGATCACGAAAATCCATGCCCTTTATAGCAGACTTTGAATTTGACGAGGTATAAGATCTTGGTTGATCTCTGAAGCCGGTTGCTTGATAACTAGCAATCATCTAGAGCAGTTTTAATCCCATCAACACTGGTCGACAATTTTGATCGTGTTTAATAAATTGTGTTTATGGTCTTCTCATTAACGTCGTCACTTTTGATTAAGTTTTTCTGTGTTTTATTTTACTTTTTTCATGGGAAATTAATATGTGACTTTGGCATTACAGCAAAAACAGCATTAGTGCATTTGGCAATTCTTCATGTATGACATTGGACCATTACAGAGATTAATATCATTATTCCTGTAGGTCAAAATCAACCAAGTCGTCTCATTCAAACAGGTAAAATCCATTTCAATGGGTAATGTATGCCACTAGCATCCATATTTACTCCATATTCAATTGACTTTTCAATTCTTTTTTTATTTTATTTTATTGTTTAATCCTACATTACCTCAATGGCTTTCAAATCTTATTCTCTTGTAATTAAAAAAAAAATCCTACCTTACCAGATTGATTAGGCATGCAAAATAATATAAAAAAATAAATGAGCATGATAAATGCTGCTATTCACCACTGTCATCATTCTTCCTCTTCAACTTTGAGAAACAAGCAGACGGAAACGGTTTTTACCAGCGTCCTTTACCCGCTGCAAAGAATATTTAGCAATCTGTGCGTCACCATTCATTTTACTTTGGTATAGCGGGCGAGGTAGTAGCATTTTCTGTGGACTCTTTACTTTTTTTTATTCATAATTCATGCTAAATTCTTCTTCTTTTTTCATTTAAATACTTCTCCCTGCTCCTCATAATTTTACAAGTTTTTCTAACTTTTTATTTTTTTTTGCTTCTTCTTTTCGCCTTGTTCAAATTCACATAAAAAGTTCATTTTAATTTCTTGTCTTTTTCAATTCTTTCACTTCTTTAAATTTAGACATTCTCGCTCTTGAACTTACACTCCTCGTTTAATATTTTCATTTTTTCCAGTCTTTTTGCTTCTTCCCAGTTGCCCTTTTGGACCTTGTTCCAAATACTCCTTTTCACAATGGATAATTCCAACACCATCATCTCTAATGCAAGCTTTGTGACAGCCACCAGCCAACACCAAAGTGACACTATCGACCTGGACACTTTTTCATTCATCAGCAGTCAACATGAATTGGACAATTTCGACCATGACCAAGTTCATCATTCCCAAGAAAATGACCTTACACCTAGTACGACCAAAACACGTTCAGCTGAGTCCCCACAAACTTTGACAGACAGCCACACCCTCCCAACTACTACAAAAGACAATCTTGAAAGCCCCTTTTCAGTAAAAACAATTTCAAAATTAAGCCAAAAATTAAGTTCAGATTACCCCCCATCATACAACACTGATAAAGGTATCCTCGCAGAAACTGTCTCAATACCAACCGCTGACGGAGGCTCTTCTGGCCCCCCTTCTTTCGATTATACTACAGGTACTGGAGGTGATCCTGAAAATAGAGCTGCGGTACTAAGCCAACGTTATAAAGTGTATAAACGTCGATGGATTGGTATTCTTGCTCTTTCTCTTCTAAATATTATGACCTCCTGGGGTTGGCTTTCCTTTTCAGCACTTTCTACCGAAACAACACTTTTATTCGGATTTAAAACCGATGCCCCTGTCAATTGGTTATCTACAAGCGTTTTGTTTGCTTATGTCGTTGCCTCTCCTGCAGTAGCATGGGTACTGACTCGCAAATCTGTCAAACCCGCAATTATTATCTGTGCCATATTATGTGCTCTTGGTAACTGGCTCAGGTACATTGGCGTTGTGAAAAAGATATTTGGCTTACTTATGGTTGGCCAGATTTTAATTGGTATTGCTCAGCCGTTCGCTCTTAGTTCTACTGGATATTATACTGACATGTGGTTCACATCGTCTTCGCGTGTGTCGGCAAATGCCATTTCTTCCATTTCCAATCCTCTTGGAGGTGCTATCGCCCAGTTGGTTGGTCCTCTGATGGTTTCAGACCCGTCTCAGCTCAAAACTTTTATTTTGTTAACGGCTGCTTTGGCCTCAGCTTTTGGACTTGTGGTTCTTGCCGTCCCAAGCCATCCACCATTGCCTCCATGCCCCTCTGCAATGATTATCAAGTTGTCACTTCGAGAGTCTTTGCATGCTCTTGTCAGATCTCCGGTTTACATTGCACTCTTTTCCCTCTTTTCTATCTATGTTGGATTGTTTAATTCTTACTCTACTTATATTAACCAAATCATGGGACCTTATGGTTACTCCTCTGACGAGGCTGGTATTACAGGAGTTATTTTGATTGTTGCTGGTATAGTCTGCTGTGCTATTGTCTCACCATTGATTGACCGCACCCATAATTTTGTCCTACTTGTCAAATTAGCAATCCCTATCATGGCTGCCTGTTACATTGCATTAAATTTTACGTCGACCAAATCGCTTCAACTTATTGGGCCTTACCTCGTATCCGGAGTCCTTGGTGCTGTTTCATTTTCAATCTTGCCTGCATTGCTTGAGTGGGTTCAAGAACAAACTTCACCAGTGACTCCTGCCCTATCCTCCGGCATTTTATGGAATGGAGGAAATTTCTTTGGTGCCATTTTTATCATTATCATGAACGCTTTAAAGTTTCACCCTGACGAAGGAAGTCCTCCTGGAAACATGAGGAACGCATTGATATTTCAAACAGTTATAGCCGGTCTAGGTTTGATACCTGTGTGGTTTGTCAAGTTGGCTCAAAAGAACTCAAGAGTAGTATTGGATGCCAGAAGAAGAACCAGTATTGGAAGTTGAGCAAAACAGAGTATATATTTTTTGGTTTTTTTACTATTATTTATTTTTTTACTTTAAAAAAGTACAAGCTCCTTTCAATCAGTTCTAATTTTTTAAACTTCATTGTCTATATTTCAAAATCATGGGATTTCTCTTTTTTTTTATTATCATTTTCTCTACTTTTCGCCTTACACTATAATAATATAGTTATGATGGCTTATGACAGATTTCCAATTACATTCCTTAATTTCCTTTAAAATAGTTTAATGTCTAATTACTTTATTTATTGATTCAGAGAAACTTTTTGTTCATCTCCACAGAGCATTATTGATATAACTACGTAATTTAAAGAGATATGAAATATAAATCTTCTTGGATTACATTGGATAGAGTGCTATTTTAACATTATAGCAATACACTTTACTGACTCTTTGAATTATTTTTATATTAAATTAATGTGGTTTACTCATGCTTCATGTATATTTAATAGTTAATTACTTCTACAATCAAGGTCTCTGAGTTTATATCATATTATATTCACTTTTTTCATCCCCAAAGTAAAATTTTCTGTCCAGATCGAAACCTGACTCCTGCACAGAAGGGCTATTCAAACGATATGTTATTGCTCTGTCTTAAGCTAGACCAGCCTCATTATAATGACTTGAATTATAATTATTCTAGTAGGAAAATACCCTGGTTCATGAATTAAGCTAGATCTTCTATTCTTAAAATTTCCATTTTTTTAAGTTTCATTTAGTTTGTATATATCAAATTGATGATGAAGAAAGAAATGAAATATATATTCAAGGTTTTCTTATAAGCCAAATTTTTTGGCACTGTTGAACCAGATGGTGGATATCAATTAAAAGCATTGAGGGGATAAATCAGTTGTAGGCAACTTGAATGAACAAAAGAGTATTGTAAGCAGTAGAGTAGCAAAGTAGATAATATATTCATGAAATGAGAATATATTATAAATAACAATAATGAATTATTGAAGATAATATAATATTTATTAAATGAAAAGTATAATTATTATATATAAATATTATTATATTTAATTTATCATTTGTATTTTTATATATTGGTTTACTTATTATATAATTTGCCGAAATTAAGATTGAGCTGGCTTATTTGTGGACGTAGACATGCTAAAAATACTTCTATTAATATGAAATCTAGCTCCGCCAAAAGAATTTAAATTACTATTGTCTTTTGTAAATTTCATGTCTCTTCCAAGTTTGGTTGGAGATTGTTCTAAATCAACTCCTAAATATGAATGATGAAATAAGGAAATATATAGAAAAACATTCTCTTAGAAGACAGAAAGATTTAAACTAAGAAATGAAATTGAAACTTAGTAAAAATTATAGCTGAAATAACTTAAGAGATCCTGAAAATCAAAATCTTAAAATTTGAGCTTATACCGTTAGACAACCAGTCATAATTAACTATGGCTTAGGAAGACAAATTAACCATAGTTTTTCTCTCATTATCCAGAAATATATACCAGGACCAGTATACTAATGCCTATGGGAAGGATACTCACAATAAGATGTTTACAGAACCAAAGTGCGGGTTTCAAGCGAAAGCAAGACATACAAATAAAGTTTAGGAATGACAAGTTAATTGATCAGCAATATAAGTAACTGATTGATTAGTACTACAAATTTATTCAAAAATTGATTCAACTGGCTTCTTGGAGAATTTTTCTCTCTAAAGCTATAAATATAAAAGCCTAACAATTAAACATCCCTTTTACCCAGTTTATATTAGACAGTTATTTTAATCAAATCAAGACAAAACATTTTTTCCCAGGGAAAAAGTGTTGTGAATTATAAATTTAGTAGCTCAAAGTTGTTAATTCATTCAGTTGTTCATCAATTTCTTGTATACACTAGTTTTTTCACTAGGTTGAAATAATTTTGAAAGAAAAAAAGTTTAACCTATGGTATAATTTTTCAAGAAATTCCATGGGCATGAGAAGGTAGGTTTAGATTTGATATTTAATTATTAAAATCCAGTATATTATATTTCAATCAAAGTGAGTCCTCTAAATAAAATTATAACACAAAAGCTGGCAGTTCAAGTTTGGATTCAAATTAAAACTAAATATGATTTAACAAGTGGAGTATAGTTTGGTTTCATTTTGATTAAGAGGATAAAGAATAGATGAACAATTAAAAAAATCCCCAAAAATTCAAGGAAATATGAATATTTTAAATATTTAACAAAGCTTGAGCGAGTTCATAGGTAGCTAAAACAACTTTCGTGGTAAGAAGGGTTTTTTGATCTTCTCTTTGTGCATTGGAAGATAGCACCTGTTTTTTCCGTTTCAAATATTAAAACGTATTCCAAACTTTGACTAAGACTTATCAAAATAAAAGATATTAGGATTAATACTGCCCCATTTAAAAAACAATACACTAGTAAATGGGGGTTTTATCCTGATTCCTCGCAACCATTTCCTGTTAAAAAATCAAGAAATTGAGTATATTAGGGAAGTATAGTCACTAATGTGTAGGATCAGAATGAGAATATATATATTGGTCTTTATCAAGTGTACTAGTGGTTTCATCCTTATTCAAATTAAGTCAAAGATTATTGCTCCCGGTCAACATATTTTGGTACTAAATATAGAGGGCGAGAGATGCTTGCTCGTAATTTGTAAATTTATGATTGGTGTTTTATCGACTTTGCATATTGATTTATGGTGCCCATATTTTTATGTACTGAGTTGTAAACAATCTAATGATTCAGATCCATACTGAATGGAAATATCTCATTTCTGCTCTGTGCCCCTTTTGTATGTTTTTCCGTCTGCGTCACGCTAATGCACCGTTAACCTTGCCAGGACAAAATCTAATAAACATGGGCCGGCCCGTAAAAGTTAGGTTAAAAATCCTAAAAGTTTTTGAACTAGTCAAACTTTGTACTAATGAGTTATTTCCATAAAAAAAAATAATGGACTTATTTAATATTATTTAATTATTTGAAAGAATACAAGCGCCATTACGTTTAAAAGTATAGCCAGCATAGCGCATATATCTACTTCTATTTGATTATATTTAAATTTGTAAAAAGGAGTTCAAACAATACTAGCTTCAAAAAGGGTTAATTCTAAGCTTGGAGGCGTTGCTTTTAAAAAGGTTTTAATATTTTTTATTTATTGTCAATATTATTTCTAAGATATTTTAATTTTATTTTATTTTAGTGCGTCATTTTTTATGGATATTTTTCTTAGTTTTCTAAATCTTTGATTTAATTTTCTCTTTTGGCTAATTTTATATCAAAGTTATGTAGTTGAGATAATTCTAGTCATTAATCTATGTGTAACACAAGCAATCTTCAGGATAAAAATGCTTAGTCTAAATGCGCAATAACTTCATCTTAAACAAGTAACGGATAAGTTATATATCTCACATCTTTTATTGAAAGAAGAAGAAAGAATAGCCAACTGAAATTTGCTTTACCTTGATAATGGGATTAACATTCACAAAGAAAAATAATAGTACTTATATATAATATCTATTTCAAAAATTTCTGGCAGAATTGAAATAAGCCATTTTCTCGAGCAAGTGGTGAGTTCATACGGGCTTGTTTTACAGTTAATCTTTCAGTTCATTTAGAAAAGGAGCCTAAGAAAATTTATAAATCAGTATTAAATTTATGTATTAACATGTATGTGATTTTTTTTATTCAGATATACTGCATGACGCCAAGTATGGCATGTTCTAGGTTCAGCTCTGTTATTTGTGTATCTCAAGTGAGCCGGTACAATGTAAGTTGTACAATGTCATAAGATTCCTTTCATTATTGTCATCTTTAATTGTTGCATACATGGCTGACTTGTAATTAAATGCTAGGGTGTGCATTTCAAAAGCTTGATTCTGCTCAAAAACACTAAACCTCTACCGAAATATTTGCTCACGTTAGTTCAACAAATTATACAGAAGCTTTCTTTGTTTGTATATGAGTGGATTCTTATACAACAAAACCAAAAATAAAGTTAAAAGTTTGACAGTTTTAGGTATATTATTGCGTCAATTTACCATTTCCTCGATATACTTTGTTGCTTTAATCATCTTTATTAGTACTAGTTACAGATAGTAGGTCAAATGCTCAGAAAACTGAGAGATTGCGCTAAGAGCCAACTCCGCCCACTTTTCTTAGAGGTGGGAGTTTCGGTAAAACATAATAATACTAATGCGTATCCAATAATATGGGTACTTGCTGACAATGTTTTTTACTGATATTGTACGGCTGTGGGTTGTAATTAAAGGCAGCAGCTGTAGATGGCAAGTATCCTTTAATGTAAAAGAACGTGAGATTGCGAGACATTGTGGTTTTGAAAATGGGAATATTTGTGAGGTACATCTCATAAGAAATCAAGTAATGAAATGGATAAATTAATGATGATGAACAGTGTGAATGTTGTCAAAAGACTGGCTATTTCTGTTTTTTCAAAAATACCGTATATAGGTCGAGAGTAAAAAAATACTGGATATAAAAAAGCATACTCGGGTGTCCTATCTTAAATTTATCAATTCCACTAAGGCTGTAAAGAGGCATACGCTACTTGCGAAGTAATTGGTTGCTTGTTTTATTGGGTTTAAGGCTTCTCCTAGAGGATTTTTTTCATAAGCTTAATTTTATAACTTGAACTTAGTGAACCTAGTAAACTAAGATGTTTCATGTTCTTGCTGAGTTGATCCTCCTGATTCTTTAGTCCTTAATAGTCATGGTTTTCAAGTAATTTGGTGGGTTAAGTATTTATCTGGTTGGATGCTTCATTTCAAAAATGAAAATAAATATAATAAACAAATAAATGTAGCATTGGTCTTTGGGATACCTTTTCTTGTATTTTTTCTCTTAACTTAAATTTCAAAGGTTCTAGACAAGCATAGTACTAATTTCCTAATATCTCCGTAGAGCCTGACTCACGTTAGAGTCTATTGATAATCCTACGTTGTATTGAATATTTGTATTTGCCAGTATTTAAGATAGATGCGATTTTGGTAGATGTCAAAAAGTACCTTCTATGTCATTATTAAAAATAAAAACTTAATACCATGAATAATAAACTTTATCAAGTTGTTAAGATATATTCATCGCTTCATGAGTTGCTGTTCAGAAATAACTTTTACAACTGCCTACACTTGCTATCTCTCTAAACTTAAAAAACAAGTGTTGCTCATACCCAATTGAAGGCTTGCCAAAACTCGCCACTTAGTCTAAAACATCAAATATTAAAATATGTTTGAGTGCAGATAGGTAATTATTGAGGAAACCTCGTTAGCATGCCAGGATTGTAAACTAGTTCAATATAAAATGAAATAAAAAAGCGATCAAATTGTAAAGTTGTGGGGTATCATCTACGACTGGCTTACCTCTCCTCTCCGTGAAATACCTTTGAGCAATCTATCCTTATAACCATTTGAAGACCAAATAAACATGATCAATTAAGCTATATCGTTAAAAAAATAAGGGCAACTTAAGTATAAGTATTCTTCGTCATATCGTGGCAAGTTCAATTTAAAAAGGCAGATTAAAATATTTACCCAAGTTCCTATTCGTCTCTATCTAGTTCAGGTTTGAATATCAGCAAAACAGTTAGTGAGCTAGAAGACGATTGAATAAATAATCATAATGACTTGTAGTTTCAAATGAGAATAGCCAAAAGTCGCAGTTAAACATTCAGGTTGCACGTTATTGGCGCTATCAAGATACTGTTTATTCTGTTATTTTTTTAAAAAAATCAGCCCAGGAGTTAAGTGTAATTGACATGTTGTTTTCTTGATACCATAACTTGAAGAATAGGTGTCATCTCCTCATATTCTGAGAGAAACATTGTCTCATCTGCAGGTATCAGGATGTGATTAATGGCTTATGACTTGTTAAAAAAATAAAAGAAGGAGAATAAAATAGTGAATGTGAAGAAGTAAAGTAACAGCTTATATTTTTCAGCAGTAACAAGTTTTTACTCCAAATTATTTCGTAGTTGTAAAAAAAAAAAAAACATTAACCCAAACACTCTTCCATAATGACACACATTTATATTATTTGTTCGTCTACACCTTAATTTTAATTTTTTGAGTTAAATTTAAACTTTCATTTGAAATAACCCTATCACGAGATTCATCATTTCTGTCATGTTAAGACAATGTTAACCAGGCGTCGTGGTAAAGTAGTAGTTATAGCAGCAGAAACTCGCCACCTCCAGTTTAAGGGAGAAACTGAGGTAGCAATAACTAATACAACGAAGGTTAAAGCGAGAGCCTTGATATGGAAAGTTGTGAACAGTAGTGGACTTATTATGGTTACAAGTGGCAGCCATGGTAGACTTAATTCAAGATAATAATTATTGGTGGATTAATAGGGGACTAACCTATTGGTGGATTAAAAAAAGGTTTATTGAACTTTCATTTTGGGATTGACGAGCACAAATTGCCAACACCACAAAATAAAAAGTAAGATATCCCATATTCACGAAAAATTTCCCTGGTTAGGTAGCCATTTCTGGTTTCAATGGCCAAGTCTACTAATAAATGTAACTTTTGCTGGTCATAGAGTAAAGAGAAAAAAAATAATTCAATAAATGGAAATTACAGGAATTGACTACAGCTTAGCTATCCGAATGTACTCAAGTTTAACTGTTGTACTTGCCTAGTTATGGACTAGAAAGGGTCTATTTCTTTAATTGTTTTAGTAGCACTGTCAGGAATAAGAAGTACGGTGTTTTAGTGTGTTTCTTTTGTCTAAATCTACGATGGTTCGTTTATTATCTTAATCTCCACCTATTAAAAAAAAACTTCTAGGTTCATGCCTCATAACTCTTTTAGCGTTTTCTAGAATGTGGCACCTTGCCCATATTAGAGGAATTCAAGGTATTTTGCTTCTTTACAACTATACTGAGTCCGTATTATGTTTGAACATAAGGTATCCCACACAAGTTGCTTCTCTCTTGGCCAAAGAAAAATTTCACTTGGCTTGAAATACAAACACAATTATACCGCGGATCTCAATGTTCATTTAAAATGGCATCAGCAGTCTACCTCAGATGAGAGTGGATACGTTACAAATTAAGTACTAAGAAAAGCTTTAAATCATTCTCTATATTCAATTTCAAAAGTAGCCAGCCATAAATAGCATTTCACGTCAGAAGGATGTCAATAAGGTATTTTATCATGCTCGTATTGGTGTCAGGGGACTTTACTCCAAAGCAGAGCAGCAGGTCTTAGTACTATTCAAGCCAAGATTTAAAAGCTGGATCCAAGTGATGGGATTGGTTATTTTATTTCCTATAGTAATAAAGTATGAATATACTGTATAGATCTTTAGCCAGAGTTTTCAAGCACGATTGAGGTATCATTTGAATATTGGATCTTACTTATGCCAATTAATCGGAGTGTTTGAGTTTTATTTTTATTTTTTGGTGAGCTTATATCGTTACCATATATAAACGAGTTATAACTGTGTTTTGTTGATCCCATATAGTAGATCTGGAATCTTATGTACCAAGTGTCAGACAAGCAAATAGTACTACATCATAGATACTCCAAGTACTCCACTTTGACTGATTCAATTGCGAGTATTCGTACAAATTTATATTAAATCTATATTTCAGACATTTCTATCGATATGTAATTCTATGCATTATAAACTTTGGCAGGCTGTTGGTTTTACCCCAAGTTCCAACTTAAAAAATTTTAACTATTATTTTTTTAGTATTATTTATTAAGGTTTCGCTGGACTATAACGTAGACGATCATATTCTTAAATAAGATACGATTAGCATCTAGCATAGTAGCTTCTTTTTGTGTGTCCATAGTACTTGAATCAATAAGAATGCCATTATACTTACATGATGATTATTATTATGATGATCGCGATTATTATTGCAACCATTGACATAAAACTAGGTTCATGCTTGAGATATAGTTGCAATTAAACATCCATCACTTTTAAGTATCTTGCTTATCTTTGACATGTGTTAAGAAAAATAATGCTGATAATAGGAAGGAGTAGAGTTAATCTCAATCATATAGCATGTAATACTTTAAACTTTCTCCCTAATAAACTTGGTTAGATTTTCATGTTTGCATGAAATTGTGAACCAAATCTAAGAACCTCCTACTAGCTAAACAGATTACCTTTCTACACGGCATTTGCTTTACAAAGCCATTCGAGAGAGCAAGCTAGAAACTTCAAACAAAGAGCATATGAAGCTCGAGCCAGTATTTTAAATTAGATTTTATTTAGACTATGTGTATATAGTTAATTCTATAGTCTATATTGTTATGGATTATTTACGTGTTTGATAGGATACAAAATTCCACGTTGAAACTAACCTGGTTTAAGTTTATTGAACGCTAATCTTTTCCAAATGATCTACGACAAAAGAGGCAGCCACGAGAATGTTTTATATGATAGATTAGTTTGGCCAAAGAATTATGGTTTGTTCGTTGTAAATTATTATGATCCGTATTTTATCTTATAGCAATTGGCCTATAAAGCTCTGTCAGACCCAAAATCCCATTTAAACCTCCAACCAATAATAAGCCTGCCCATTACATCTGGTTTGAATCCACCATGATAAATGTCATAGCTCGTCCCAATCAGCGCTAGCTGGTCCTAGTAAATGCTGGCTAGTGCTAGTTAGGTGCCATGTTTCATACATGCACTTGTCATATAAAGTGCATACAGGCCAAACTCCGAGACTACTTCTTTTTCATTGGCCATAATTAGGACTTCTAGGTCTGGAATATGTATTACATTATATGTGATAAAATTTTTAGTGAGCTTGCTTAGTCAACTTCGTCTGCCGTGTATTGCTCTGGTACTAGTGCTGTCGATTGCGAGGGCTAACTGTACATAAGGATACACTGGTACTCTTAGTACTTCCAGTACTTCCGTTAGGTTAATGCTGACCACCAGGTACAGCCATGTCTAGTGATTAGTTCAGCAGTAGTTAAACTGTCAAATCGCGTATCCTTGGAATCGTCTCGAATTGAGAACCTTAAAGAGTCGATAAAAACTGCTTAATGCTCCGCGCATCCCAGACACTTGAAGCCAGAACTTTGAAGGTTTTAAAGATTTTCTAATGAGGGGAAGAAGAGAAAGGTAGAAATTGTCCATGTATTGTTTTTTTTTTGTTTGTTTGTTTGCTTGTTTGCTTGTTTATTTATTGTTATGGAAGACGATACAACGTGAGAAGAATTTCTCTTTTGTTGGTTGTGTGATGCCATGATGATTATGATTATGATTATGATGATGATTATGATGAAAATGATGAAAATGATGAAAATGATGATAATGATGATAATGATGGTAGTATGATGATGACATTAAAAATATATTTAACGTCGCATTGAGAACGTTAAAATTAAATTAAATTAAAATATTGAAAATAAATGTAAAAAAAAAGTAAAAATCCACAACCTCAGATGACCTTGTATATGTAATGACATGTTTTTTGTAATCACTTGCTACTTGTAACTGTTATCATGTTTCATCTCGGACTCGAGCAGGAAGTGCACTTTAAAGCAGGTAAAGCGTGCAAGGCAGGCAAGGAAGACAGGTGAAGAAGACAAGCAAGGCAGTCCAGACAAGGCGGGCAGGCGGGCAGGCGAGTGGTGGTGAATGGTGAAACACGTGATTCTCATGGTTAGACTTTCTGTATTTGGAGTTTTGTACTTGAAAGTTAGGGTACAAAATTTCTAGGATATAGTATATTGGTTACTGTGGTAACAACCACCACAGTAACATTTACAATGCATGCATAAACCTGGATGTATTGCATAACAGTGCACACAGTACCACTCTGATTCTTAATCTTGGATTAATATTTTCCAATAATGATAATAGCAGAATAATAACAATAAAGGACTATTAAATTATTCAACTTTGACCAGCCTTTGATATTTTCGTTGACTATTCGGTTTGGTGTAGTTCTCAAAATAGTAAGATTATATATATACATATATATATGGGAAGATTATGATCAGATATTTTATAATCATTCAAGATAGAGCGAAGAACACAACTACATAACAGTAATGGTCACAACAATGACAATAATAATTACAACAAGAAAGAAAGAAAAAAAAAACACAAAAAGAGACCCTGGGCACAGACAGATGCACACAGAAAACCTTCCAAATAAATACAAAAAAATAACGCGCATCATCTCAATTCGCTTGTTTCGTTTACTTTCGGACGTCTTACTCATTGTTTACTAATCGTAAAGACAAAATGCTTACATAAGAGCAGGTACATGAGACGATAAAAAGAAATGTCCAACAACAACAGTTGAACATTAGTTATGGTGGTGGTGTATAACAACTTATATATAACATATACAAAGTAATTAATGTATTCTGTATACTAAAAACAACACACATTCAATATACAGTGATGGACTGTATCCCTCCCAATGAAATTTAGTACGGTATCTTGGTACGTGCATTCCGTATTGAGTAATTAGTTATGCATGGTTACATAACATGATGGATTCGTATGGATATGAAATGTGTGGAATCTTTGGGTCATTTTAAACATCAACAATAGTAGCAGCACCAAGAGCAGCAGTACTAAGAGTAGCAGCACTAAGAACAGCAGCAGCAGCATCAACGTCAACTTCAGTAGCACCATCAGCAGCAGTAGGAGCAGCGTAAGTGAGAAATGCTTACATTGCTTAGTTAAACGTAGTCTGCCTAGTCAATACGTTGTACGCTGTCTAGTCTAGCCTCAAAACCCTGAATAACATGAATAACAGGAATAATCAAACATGGACAATAAACGACGCTAACAGCACTAATAGCGCTAAAAGAATTGACAGGAGGACCTCTCCAAACTGAAACTCAACCTGTCGTTAAGATTCTTCAAGATCAGCACTGGTAAAAACCAATCAATCCAGTTAACCACTTCTCTACCGTCATTAGATCATTCGTCTTAAGTACCCATATGGACTCTTGGAAACCTCAAATGGGGCCATTTGACCTGATTTTTTTCTCATATTTTTTTTCTTTCAAGTCGCCCTACATCCGCCAGCTTCGACCTGATTTGCTGCTCATTTGCTGCTGCTGCTCATCCGGCTGACACTTTGACCACGCGTCACATGACTACAACATTCATCTAGTACCTCCTTTCCTCAATAGACACGGCTATAACATTCATTTATTAATTAAAATTCAATTCTGATTAGTCACCCGCATAAAAAGAAAACATACTCATACACAATGTTGTATAAAGAACAACAAGAACAAGTCCATCGTAGTAGAATAAAAACGAAAACAAAAAGCAATAAATGAAATAATAATAAAAAAAGAAAATATAATAAAAATATAACATGGAAATCACCAACAACAACAATGAGAGCATACAACCAACAGAAGTAGGCGTGGTCGTTTTTAACATTGTCGTTAGTCTGAATGTTCGTTCATAGTCGTAATCCACTACACCATCATGAGGAAGAGAAGGATATACCCGAGAGATACTTCCTTCCCTCAAGCAGCAATTGCCTCCTCCACCCAGCCTCCACCGAGCGCAATCCACTAAAAGCTCCACTAACATGCAACTCAGTCCTCGCTCTTTTCTGCATAGTACTGATATGTCTGGCTCTCGGAGCCATACCCCGGGGCCGGTGGTAGATACATGGCACTGCCGCCACTATTGGGAGGAGCAAACGAGTATCCCAACTGCTGGTGAGGATGCTGTTGTTGTTGTTGTTGTTGTTGCTGATGATGATGTTGCTGCTGAGAATGTTGACCAGCATACCCTAGTCCTACGCTCATGGGTGGTAGTTGAGTTGCTGAGTAGTAGTCCATTTTTGCAGCTCCTGGCAATGCTGAAGGAGCCGCGCCCGGATCATCCATGGACCCTGGAAGCCCATTTGAAGATGGAGCCGACGCGTATTGCCCTAGTGGTTCTCCATGCTTGTTGTGGATGTACAGGGATGAGGCTCGGGAACGATTTCTAGAAGCGCCGCCGCCATTACTACTGGCCTGGCTATTGTTTGAAGTCGGAAATGGGGGGAAATTATGACTACTGCTTCCATCTTCATTGCTACTACTTCCGCTGATGCTACCATTATCACTCTCGCTCTTCGTTCGCATCATAAGTAGTTTTTCTTGTTCTTTCTTCCGAGCCTTGTGCTCGCGGCGGGCTTCGCGGAACTCGTCTGGAATTCGTTTAGGTCCATGCTTTTGCATCATTACATGTGCATTCAAGTGGTTGAGAGTACCATAGGCTTTCGAACAGCTCTCAAAGTTGCAATGATATATACGTTCAATCTCTTCATAACGGCGTCGCGGGCGCTTCTGCTGTTGTGCGCCAGGCAGAGGCACAAATGAGTAAACTGTATTGCTTCCAGCGCTATTTGCACGAGCATGGTGACTGGGTTGTCTTGGAGATGGCCTTGGAACCATGCCCGTTTTGAGGGGTGGAGCGAGATAGTTATATGGCATGCCGGATGTGTCGTACTGAGGTTGTCCTTGGGGTTGTGCTTGAGGTTGTTGTAATCCTGGTTCATTGCCAAAGTGTGGGTTGAAGGGCGCAGCCAACAAACTAGGGGTATTTGGGTTGCTTGGGTAATACCTGTTAGAATAGGATTGCGGATTGGCCTGCGGATTCGAGGGATATAACGAGAACATTTCGGGTAGTAATTTAGGGTGCTGTTGTTGCTGGTAGTAAGTTTGATGGGAGGGTGCTGTAGAGGAGGGAGAGGTATTTATGGAATGCTGGAGAGGAGATGATGTAGGCTTGTTATATGGTAAACCTCCATATTGGTCTTGGTCAGGATTAGACGACGAAGCGGAGGTGGTGCTAGCAGGGTGTGTGGGATTTAAAGTAGCTGGAGAAAAAATCAAGGTTAATTATTATGATTCTTAAAAGACAGAACACAGAAAATACGGGCATTTAGGGTATTCAATACTGCTGCCGCCAGACTGTGGACAGAACTTTAACGGGAGCGGCAGAAAAAGGTTAAAGAAGACTTACCATCAAACCGCGGAGGATATTGATTTGGGAGGGTCGATGTGTTATTGGGGTGGCCCTGGACGCCGTTAGGATTCTGCATTGTTCTGAGAGTCTCGGGATAGACAGTCTGAGTCGGTGTTTGTGGGAAAGTCTGAGAGTGAGAGCGAATATGGGTCGGAGGTGCTGGGTAGGAAGAGAGCATGGCTTTATGGATTGAAAGGAAATTGAGAGTAGGAGAAGTTTGGCGAATTGTGGAGGAAGGAAAGTCTTTATATATAAATCTGTTTGGAGGGCTTTTTTTTTTTGTTTTCTGTTTTTTTTTTGTTTTTGTTTTTTCTTTTAATAAATTTAGGCTAAGGTTAGCTAAGTTGTGATAAATTGTAATAAATTTTGTTAAATTGTGCTAAGTTGTCATGATATTTTTGTTATGACGACAGCCAAAAACCAAAAGGCAAAAGAAAGCGAAGATACCAAGGAGCGGCCAAAAGCAAAGAAACCAAGACAAGAGAATTGTGGTAGTGATGATGATAGACAATATCAGAAAATATGGAGAAACATAAGAAACGGTGGTGATGAAATGGAAAGAGTGGTGATAAGTTGGGAAAATAAATGGTGTTAAATTTTAGAGAATAATAAACTTGTATGTGCTAAACAAGTCAGGGCAAAAAAAAAAAAAGTATAATAAATATAAGAACAAAAAGAAAAGATGAGTACGAACATTGAATATACAAGAAGTAAAAAGAAAGAAAAATCCACAAGAAATAAAAAGTAAACTCTAGTTCAAGGGATCAGACAAAGAACACTAGAACAAAAAAAGAAAAAGTAAAAACAAAAACAAGAAAATTAATATTCAATTAACTTAAAAAAGAAAGTATATAATAAAGTTTAATTCTTTTGTCAATTATAACTAACCGCAATGAGACCCTCATCCGATAAGTGCGTAAAAAGAAGAAATAACAATTAAAAAAAAGAAATAAAAAGCAAACTTAAAAGTGGCTAAACCAATCATCTGAAAAAGAAGAACCTGGTTTTATCAATTTTGCGCACATCTATCCTGCTATTTTACACTTTTATTATACAGTCTAATACACAGCCAAGAAATGAAAAAGAAAAAAAACCACAAATAAAAATTATAATAGGGATGCGAAGACGACATATATTCTGTGTGAACACACTGAATCTTCACCTTTCCTACTTGTTTTTTTATTTATTATTTTATTGTTTCTTCTACTATAACGTGCCCGCCCTATAGATTATTAGTTATTCACCCAAAGAAAAGTTGATATAAAATAGTGAACCACCGTAATTAATTGCATATTGCATGCGTCCAGAGTGCGTGCAAAATCCACAGCATCGGACTCAGAATCATGGGCAAATGGGCATTACAGAACACACACATCCAGGCGCCTGGGCAAGGGAGCCTCCGCCTACAATCCCCCAAATGCCTGCCTATTTCTCCAAATGCTTGCGCAACGAATGCCTGCTCAATGCCTGTTCAAGGCCTGCACAATGCTTGTCCCATGCCTGACCCTACCAATACTTTTTCTGTTTCTTTTTATTTCCTTTTTTCTCTCCAACTTTTGCTCTTGCAGTCGGTGTATGTATAATAATAATTCTCTACAGCTCAATATACCTCTCGATGTTTGCTGCTCCGCTAGGTTGTGTGTCTGTGTACCAACTCTCCGTACTTCAAAATAAGTAACACATTTTCAATGCTGTTTGTTTCCTATTAATCACGTGAGTCAAACCCTCACCCTCACTTTAGCCTACTCTTCCCTCTCGAAATTCAGAGCCAATGCCAACAACAACACCACTGCTACTGGCTACTACCACGACGACGGCTACCTTACTGCTACACCCGCACTCTCTCCCGACCCCACCATAACAACGCCAACCACAATCTCCGACCACCACAGGCCGTCTGTAATCGCTACATCCTTAAATGTCCGCGGATACCGGCCCCTGTGAGCCTTCCATTGCCGATGTCCAGAGTCTTTCCACTGAAATCGCAGCTCTCCTCGCCGAATCGAAATCAAATCCACAACATTCAGAAGACCAATTAAAGCCCCAATCGACCGATACTGCCCTACCTCAAAATGATTTCAATTCCAATTCGGACGCTGTGGCCTGGGATCAACGACTCTCAAAATTGGCACAAAACGTAAGGCCCTTCTTTTCTACTACTCCTGCTATCTTCTTCTCCACCCCTACAACCACTCACTGATCCTTTTACTTTTCATCTTCACGTGCTCACGCTCATTGACTTCCCAGATAGACAAGTTTCAGGAAATTCCTCAGCTAATTGACCCTGCTCTGGACTCCATCGTGCCTGCCCTAGCTTCAACACTTCTTCACTCTTCAGATCCCGGGTTTGCAGCTCTTCTCTACCTCCTCTGTAAGGTCAGGGGTCCGAAGGTAATTAGCAGGTTCTTTCCCAGCAGTGTCTCTAATTTATCGATTGTTACGACGCTCTTAGACCAAGACCCTAATACTAAAAATAATAATATTATTCCTAGCAAAAATAGTAGCACAAATAAATCTATACCATTACAATGGCAGTCAAAATACTGCCTTTTGTTATGGCTGTCAGTGCTCGTCTTGGCCCCTTTTGCATTGGACTCCTTCCATGACGAACTCAAAGAACGGCTATACCAACTAGCTCTGACCCATATCTCGGTCCCTGGTAAAGAACGTGACGCAGCTTCCATCTTGATGGCACGCCTAATCACTCGTAACGATATGAAAGATACTTATCTCCCCCAATTTATGGCTACTACTAATTCGTTATGGCCAACTGCTAGCATTTTCTTCAAAATGGGAGCCCTAAGATCGATTTCCATCATGTGCAATTTGCTTGATGCAAGGACAGTTTATCAACATATAGACTCGTTCTTGCCAAACCTGATTCAGCCTACAGCTCATGCCTCCCCAACTTTCGACAGTCTAGTTGCTAAATGCCTGGGAAGAATTGCCTTTTGCTACCTTGAAACTGGACTTGGTGATGAATCTTCAGTAGAAGATATATTGGACACCCTTTTCACCCTACTGTCTGCTAGCGACACAATTGTGCGGTTAGCTGCATCGAAAGCCATTGCAAACATTACCCAGAGGTTACCTAACGACTTACAAGCTGATGTTATTGATGTGATTTTCAATTCCATTCTTGAAGATCTGCCACCACCTGCTGATCCCATAGCTAACCAGAATCTCAATCACCTAGACCAATTTAATGGCATTTCTTTAAACCAATGGCATGGTTCTCTTTTATTAATTGCAGAACTACTACAGCGGAAGCTCAAACTGTCTTATAAGTACTCGGCTCTACTTTCAATCATTCAGTCGACTCTTATTTTCGAGCAACGTAAGCTTACTTATGCTGTAGGATCAAATGTTCGAGACGCCGCTTGTTATGTGTGCTGGGCGTTGTTTAGATCCTCTACTGACCTCCCGGATCCGATCTTTGATTCTCTCATTGACAGTTTGGTCGCCCAAGGCTGCTTTGACCGAGACATCAACATCCGCAGAGCTGCGTCTGCTGCTATCCAAGAAGGCATTGGTCGACATCGAGACTCAACTAAAGGAATCCCTTTGGTCCAAGCGCTAGACTTTTTCAAACTAGGAAACCGTGATCAAGCATACCTCTCAGTGTCGTCAACTCTGTTTGACCTAGGCTTTTCCGGGGCTCTTATTCCCCATTTGCTCAAGTTCAGCTTATTCAGCTGGGACCAGACCTTAGCGCGCCTTGCTTGCCGTGCTTTAGGCGTACTTTCTCAAAAAAATACCCACACTAAACTCGAAATCCAACGTTTTCTGTTTACATTTGCCCAGAACAAGTATTATTCGTACTTGGATAATATTTTTTACGCACTAGGAGAGATTTTTGCACTCAATGGATTTGACAAAGATGGTCCGTATACTGCAACCTCATCACCTACGCTAGATCTATTTTCTCTAAAAGCTGTGTCTAGTTTTTCACAAGAAGATCATTCACTGGCTGAGGGATATGTTCATTTTTTGACAGCTGTCTTTGCTACTCACTCGATCAACTTGCTTGACTCTGGGGACCTTGTTTTCTCTCAGTTGACATCACTTATGCTGAGAAACTGGTATAGCGTTTTTCCTGATCTTACTGCGATTGCATCTAAATTGACTGAAGCGTCTTTTCCTCAGCAGCGACAAAAGGAGTGGCTTGAGCATGTAGCAACAGGAAATGAAAGTTTTATTCATTTTATGTGCGCTTTAAACTACAACGTGACTGAGCTACCTGGATTGTTAGAGTCTCTGGTCGTGGAAAATCAGTCTCCAATGGTGGTTAAATGTACTGCTATTAAAGGCCTTGGTACTATTTTAATGCGGTTCCCAGCCAATGCGTGGCCGAGGTATTTGGAACTCTTTACTGACTGTTTAAACAACTATACAGTTGACCGCCAAGGCGACATTGGGTCGTGGATTCGAAAGGAAGCTATTATAGTTTGCACGGACCTTGCTAACAACAAAAGCACATTTGTGAATATCAATGAAGACGAGTTTAGTGCGTTTATGCTAAACCTGGTTAAATGTTTAGTGAGGATTTCTGTGGAACTTTTAGACAATCTAAGGCTTCAAGCGCTTAGTGCACTTCAGGCTGTTCCAATTGACGACGAAATCTCTAACTTTTTTAAAAGGTAAGATCAGTACTTTATATTTTGTTGGTGACTTTCCATCTTCTAACGGCTTAAAGCCATGACTTTCCTACAATTGTGGACGCTGAGTTTGATACGTTTTTCGCTACCATCGTGAAGTTTCTTGATCTCGAGAAAACGGCTACATCGCCGCCACGACAACAGGCTGTATCTAATATTTGTCAAGAGTTTCTACGAGGGTTTGTGTATACGTCAGGAGCACGGTATGGCAGTGAAACCATTCTTAAGCGGTCGTTTAGTGCGTTGATCACATATCTCAGTGAAGAAGAAGAGGAGTGGCAGTTAGTTCATTGGAAGCGGATACTGGGGCTGTCCAATTTGAAACAGGAGCCTTTGCGAATAGCTGAGTCTGCGAACCGACTGATATCGCAACTTTTGGAGGCGGGCGCGCCTATTCCTTCGAGTTTGAGGTAAGTTGAATGAAGATAGAAGAAGCCGCTGCCAATGCTGCCAAAAGGGATGTTGAAGATAACTAAGACATTGTTGTTATTTTTTTATTTTTTATTTTTTTTAGCTTACAATCTGTGTATGCATATGCTTTCAATATGCACATCAACACCAAGTCCATGGCGAGGATCCTCCCGTCGATTAAGACGTTTTCCAGTTTGGCGTTACTTGGCCATGGTCCGTCACTGACCCGACTTGTGGCATTATGTGGACACCGATATCCCACTGTTCGAGTGAATGCTGCAGAGTCGCTTTTCCAAGTACTCAGTGAGCAAGAGCTAGAGCAGGATAGTGAGGTTGGCGAAGGAGGTTTCGAAGATGTGATTGATCTAGTGGCCAGCATAGATTGGTGAGTGATTTTTGTACTTTTTATTATTTCTTGGAGATTTTCCTTTCTTTTTGAGTTGGACAAAGAATGAGGCTGACAGTTGTTGTATTCATCTAGGTGTGAACCTCTTGAGGCCATTTTACCGAGGGTCAAGGATATAAAGCAAAGGCTGCATGGTATAGAAGTGTAGTGTGTGTGCTGCTACGACAGCGACGAGCTCTTGGTGATTGTGTGTGATTGAGTGTGATATTGAGTTGTGTGTTTCTGTCTGACCTGAATCTGGTTAGAAGTTCCCAAACGGGTAATTAGACCTGAATCTCACTTTCTTTTCTTTTCTCTTGCATCTCATTTCTTTTCTTCTGTCTTTTTTCTTAGCCGCTTGTTCTGTTTTACCTGTATTACAGTAATCATGAAAGCAAATGAAATTACATAATCGTTACATAACGGATATATTACATAATAAAATAAATATCAACTATAAGCATCTTAAATAATAAGATTTGTAAACTGAGCTCAAAGACGATTGCAATAATCAGCGATTATCAACAAGGAGAAAAGATACTAGTGACGGTGGTTATTTTTGTGGCAATTTTGTGGCTATATGTATGTTTATTACTGTGCTTATTTTCATAATTGTGTTCATAATTGTTTTCATTCCAATAATCCGCACGTGTTTATTTGGTTGTTCATTGGACGAAATGTGTAGCGTGGGTTTCTCTTGTCTTTTACTCAGAATCAACACATAGAAGGTGTTGTCTGTTAAAATAAAATAAAAGTGTAAAAAAAAGGAACAAAAAATATCCAGACATTGACAATAAAAATAAAAGGATACCAAAGATACAACATGAAACCACCTAACTAAATCAAGTCTATCTAATACTACCACCTATGTGCTAATCTATGTCAATGTCTCTCCTTCCTTTTCTTCTATCGTCGATTTGTTTCCTTCTATGAACTATCAACGATCGTCCATTTCTTATTTTTTCGGCCTTTTCCATGGTACAAAAGAGGTACTTGAGGTTGTATTTCTTTTTTAATTTATTATTTAATCGTTTCACTAGTTCTTCTACAATGGTAAGTGGATTATGTGCATATAAATGAAATCGGTCGTCTACAAGAAAAATAATAATAAATAAATAAAAATGAATAAAATAAAATAAAGTAAAAAAAGAATCTTTTTGTATCCAAAACCAAGTACCAGCTTACCATATATTCATATTTATTTTATTCAATGAATCCAGGTATTTTCCATACTTACATGTACTCGTATATATTCTTGTATACTTGGAATTGAATTAATTGAATTAATTGAATTGTAGAGCAAGCAATTGGATGGAAGTTATTTTTTTTTTTTTTTTTTTTTTCATGTGAGAACAGTATTATTACTTGTATCATGTCATGTATCTTAATCTCACTTGATCTCAGTGTCGTTACATGGTGATGGTTGTTGTTATTTGTTTTTGTGAAATATTGTCACAAGAATCATGTTGTGTCGGTTTTCTTCTCTCATGACATGGTACATGACGTTGTACATGATATTTATTCTACTTACCTACTTGCCTACCTAATTACTTGCCTGCCTACTTAATTACCTACCTTACCTACCTAATTACCTAACCTACTAATTAAATTACTTACCTTCTTACTTTCTAACTACAATATCATCAGACCCGTTACATCGATTTACCCCTCCTCTCCCCTCTCCCCTCTTCTCAGCCAAATGGGTCTGCATTATTGGCCTATAAAGATCACCTTCTTGTGACTGAGCTGATTGTTTAGATAATTTACAAATAAATGAAGAATCATAACACGGCCGGCCGTAATTAACAATAATAATAGACCTATATACGTTTACATTGTGAATAGTATATTAATATTATACAAAGCACCTTTGTTACTTAGCAATCCTGGTATAGTAATAAATTGCCATAGTTTTGAACTATGAAAAATGAACAATAACACAGTCCATAGACGGTTGAGAGAGAACGGTGGCAGACAGGGGATCTACATTATTTGAACTTGAAGAAAAAAATAGTTAAAATACCGCCTTTGATTATAATGTAAACGAATCTATTCATGGTGAACTTTCCATCACAATAACAGTTACAATTATAGTCTTAGAAACTAACAAGGATTATCAAATCGCGATCTAGAATAAGTCTAAATCTTATCCCTGTTAATCTATAAACAAATTTCCACTTAATTACTGCATGTTTTATTTCTATACAACTATACCATACTTATCTACCATTGATCTGCGCCCTTACTCCTTTCAAACCTTCGGCACCTATAGCAGACTCCAATGTAGCCAGCAGCTCAGGACTTACTACTTCACTGAGTTTAAGGGTTCGGCACTCACTTAAGCATCGGTTCAGCAAATAATTGGCATCAAGAGCAAGCTTCTTAAACGAAGTAGGATCGTCAAAGGGATAGTCCCGTCGTTCTAGTAGATCATTGAATATGGATAGCAAGGCCTCAAAACTCATTCCACTGTTAATAAACGTATCAACTACCCACCCACGTGGTGCATCTGAAGCAAACTCAACTGAATAAGTCTCAAGTCGCGAAATCAAATAATCAGCAGGAAATACAAATTCAGCAAGCATAAGCTGCTGGCCAAGCTTCTGCACAAGTTGCGAAATATATTCGTATGGCTTGGAGCTTCCAGCTGAATTCTCAGCCTTGTTATGGGCTGCACTTATTAATGAGTTCCAACAATTGTTGATTTCCTCAGAACCTCGATAGTCTGTAGTCTGGAAAATTTGCAACATAATTTCATAGTAACCCAATGGTTCAGCATATAAATTAAATAAATCACTCACAGTCAACAAGACACTTTGTAACTGTGCGATAACAAAATTCCGTTTCTCTTCGTCAAAATAATCATCACTCTTCACAGCCCTCAAAATCTCGTCTTGGATGTTGGCAACATCCAAATACTCTTGGATGCTGGTGCTAAGCTGAACAATAGCATGCTGGAAGTTGGGTGGGCAAGGACAACTACAGTAAGTTCGAGCCCGAGATAAAAACTCAATCCGTTGGCTGAGAGTCAATTCAAAATCACTCTTAGCTAAAACAAACAATACTTCAGCAGCTCCAAAGAAATTTCCGTGTTTTTGATGGTAAGTCCAAAGGAAATTCGCAATCTTCAAATCTGTCCGTGCTTTCATTTCAAGATAAGGTAAAATAAATGGGGTCTCAATATCTAACAATCGAATCACAACATCCTTGGACACAAACCAGTCATAAAAGCAATAGTGGAAAATCTCATCAGAAGAGGAATAACAAACGAAATATGTTTCATCCCGCAGTCGCTTATCAGCTTGCATGTGGATATTATTACTACTAGTATTCCCAACACTATCTGGCACCGATGAAGATACATCTGATTGCAGTGCTTGTTGGTCTGCAACATCAAGAATTCCAAAAATTAATTCATAAACCCGATACCGTAAATCAAAATACTTCTTTCGTGAATCACCACTGACTTTGCCTTCATGAAGGTATCCTAATGCAAGGTTGCCTCGATCTTCTTCCTGTGCAACCGTCAGTGCCAACTCTACCGCTCCAGGGTAAAACTTTAGCTTGATAAACTCATCAATAGCATCTTTAAGAACTTCGTAATGAATGCTTCCTGCAGCTTTTTGAAAGAGATTCAAACTTTCATTAAGCTTTTGCACTCGTGAATTACCATCAAGAGATTCAGCCTTTCGAAGAAACTCCAGAGCCTTATAAATAATTACGTCATCAGCAGAGCAGTAACTAACACATCTATCTTGAAGAACCGAAGAAACTGAGTCAACTGAACCTCCATCACTGATGTTTCGGTTCACTAGGCACGTAATTAATTCTCGAGCCAGCTCCGTTCCTACTTCTGATGCAAAAAATTGCTTGAATGTTAATGTTTCCAACTTATTGCGAACCTCAACTGGAAGAAATGATGTAATCGATTCAAGTCCATCTGTAGTCTTACTGGACTCATCAATCAAAAGTAAAAGGAATGCAATGCCCTCCTTCATCGATTTAATCAATGCAACAAGTGCATGAAGACCTCTATGCTCTGCTTGCAAAGACAATTCCTCTGATCTCCCTGACATGGCGAGCAAACTATCTGGCCCTCCACTAAGCCCATCAATAAACGTCCGATTCTTATCCAGGTATTCAGAAATTTCCAACAATACAAGTTGAATGGATTCTAAATGCTTTCTCTCAGTTCCATGCAAAAATCTCTTTGTAGAACCAGTGGCTGCCACCTTAAACACACGCGATTTCCACAATGTTCGAATAACTCTAGTAACATAAGTTGCCAAACCATCAAAACGCCCACTTAATCTAATAGTCTCAACACTGGAGTCTAATATACTTGACATACCAGCAATAACAGAAGAACTACTAAATTTGTTTAGTTGATTGGCTGACGCGCCTCGGTTTGGAGATAATGAATAAGTGTTCTCGTCATCTACCTTTAAATGGGGCTTGCCTCCAATCTCAATAAATACTTTGCTGGCAAAATCACACTCATCAGCTGAAAATGATGAAATACGACTAGCAATGCTTAACGCATTGGCACATGTCTCAGTTCGGCCGTAGAACTCAAAAAATGAACGAATGTCCTGGCCCAATTCTTCAAATACTTGGAAAGGATACTTTCTAGTGAAAATGTGAACCCCTGTATTCGTAAGAATTACAATCTGAGGATTGGGGATAGTATACTGGGCAGCAGATTCATTACCAAAGCCCATAAGGTTATTCGAGCTAGCATATGGAGTGACCATGCAAATTTCTTGAACAAACCCTTCAATGTCTAGAAAGCAAGCATTTTCAGAGTAAATAGGATTGGCTCCCACAGATCCAGTAGATATTTGGCAAATGATTTTTCCTGAATCTGGAGCAGACACAAATACACTATTACCAGGCTCGCCAGATCTATTCGGTACAACAGCAAAATAATATCCCGGGGCAAAGATTCGAGATAATGCATTAGTATCTTTCAACAAAGTCGAACTCTTTGGCACCACAGATAGCGCTGAAGTCGGTGGATAACGTTGTTGTACTGCCTGCATAGTTGTTGGAGGTCCAAGGCTACTTGAGGTATTAGCTGCTTTGATATAAATTCGAGATCCTGTTGAGGTTATTGCAACCAAATTCAACCTAGAGCTCTCTCTAGACTCAATTACTTGGATTGCCACTAGACTCAAGGAAGCTATAGATGGAGTTTTGGAATCTTCAGGCAGTTGATGAGACGGGGTAGGGATCATTTGAATATGAGAAACAATTTGGGCAAGAGTATAAGTCGACATGAGATTAAGGCCTCCCTTTTTAGGATCCATATAATACATCCGAATAGTTGATGAATTAGAAAGAGAATATATCAAAGAGCGAGAGTCGTCGATAGCCATGGAAACAATGGTTTCAGGAGCTGACTGCTTTAAAAGCGAACCAACAATTGGAATATTTTGAAACTGGTACCGATCGTATCCCGTAAGACTAGGAAGAACGGCAGATATAGCATGGCTGGTATGGCAGGTCCGGGTACACTTTCCTTTAAACCAAGTTTCGACATTTTTATAATTGATTTCCGAGATATTGACACCATGAGTCTTTCCGCTTATAAAAATTCTTCCTGTGGCTTTGCTGGCAACAATCGACGACACTTCCAAGCCACCGACTGACACCGTCATACCAGTCTCGTAAAGTTCAAGTTCGTTTTTGGCTTTGTCATAGGCAAGAGCAATCAAGTACAAATCTTTCGAGGTGCTCAGTACTAAAACATGTGAGATGGAGTCGATAAACATCCCACGCTTTGGCGGAACTAATGCAACTGAAATAATGGATTGATCAAGTTCATCGAATGTATGAAAATCCGAACCATTTCGGTAATTCCAGAAATATAGTCGATTGTCTACTGTAATCCAGGCTCTGTCAATTTCAGGGAAAATTCCCATTTTTGCCTGTGTTTCGGTTTCTACACAAACCTAGTTAATATTCGTAAAGTAATCATATTGTTAACAAACATACGGTTGAATTGATCATAAATTGCATCTGGAATATTAATAGTATCAGTTTTCGAAAAGGGCGTAAAAGGACCAAGCGATGCAGCAGTTTCAAAGAATAAATATTGAGACCAGGAACTCTCTAAAAGCAAAATTAGTTCAGTTCTTTTGATAGAGAAAGAATAGTTTTTTTTATAAAAACATACGCAAAGCCATCTGCCCGATTTCAGGATACCGTTCATCTTTCTCTAGATATGAGTCGACAAAAGACGAAGCGAGATGTAAAGGGTTCATCTTTTCCTTAAGATCAGAAGCACGTAACGTGCCTAATGAGTTGATGTGAGAATCCATTGAATTGGTAGTTCCTACATCTGTACCAGGGAAACCCTGAGAAGTAGAATAGTTTATGGGTTTTGCAAACTTCAATGCTGAAGCTGAATTACTTGTGCTAATCATAATAGATGAAGGAAAAGCACTTTGTGGTGGATGAAAATTTCAGTCATTGGTGTTATGTTATGTTGTTACGTTGGGATAAAAATTTCCATGTTTGTATTACCCGGCATACACGTAAAGTTCTGTTCGTTTTCTTATTGAGCAAGAATGAATTGCTATTATAACTTTGATGGCTTGCCTAATAGTAGAACATACAGTTTAAACATTTGAATAGATTAATAAATAATTAAATAAATAGATAGATATGGATGCTCGTATTGTGTCTAGGGACGAAATAAAACACTGACCTTCAGTGCCGTCCTAGTTGTGATTCTTTTATTTCAAGCTCTTCTCGTTGAGACGCAATTCTAGTTTTAAATTCTCTAATTTGATCAGCTATTGACGTAGCACTGTTTACAGTATTTGTCGAATCCTCTTCTGCTTGGCTCTCAAGATCTTTGTTCAGGATATTTAATCGTTGCCTTTGAGACTCCACGATATCCTCAAAGTGGGATATTTTATCATTGAGGGCTCTCCATTGAGTTTGATATGTAAAAGTCTTCTGCTCAATCCCTGGTATTGGACTAGAAAAACATATTAATATGATAAAAAATATTGAATACAATAAAACCTACTAATCTTGAGCGATATCGTTAATTGCAGCACATAGAATGTCGATGTTCACATCATCAAAACCGCCATTCTCTTGATCAGAAAGATGCCTGTAAGTATTGTCAAGCGCTCTTGAAATGTCTGCGCTAAACATATTTTTATTTCTCGAAATCTTCTGAGCTGATCTATCTTCCACCTTGAAAAGGAGCTGCTCATTTGTGTCTGCATCCCTAATAACATTGGTAATTTCAGGTTTTTGAATAACGGCATTCGTAAACGATCCAGGGGGTCGAAAATAAAGAGTTGTTATAGATTTAGCATTTTCAGCTATTTGAATTAAATGGTAATTCATAGAAGTCATATTTACTGCTTTTAATATTCGCTATTTTATTGGAAACTGGAGATGATTTGAAGCTGTCAAGTTTATTTCATTTGAACTATATTATTGATATTAGGGTAAGGGCATATTTTACATGTCTTTATAACATACAGTAATTATAATTTAGTATTACTGTAAATTCTCCATTGACAATAGCCAGAGGTAACCCAATGTTAGGTTATTTGATGAAATTAAAGGAATATCAACATATAATACCAGGAAAGGAGTTAATAGGTTTTTGAGGCATTTGAAACCAAGTAAATGAAATATAATATGCACAAGAAAAATACCAATCATACAAATGGCCAGATTCTAAGTTGGTAATTTCAAGCCATCCTCTTGAAAAGTATCATTCACCTGGGCAAAATGCCGACTAATTGGCTTTATTTTGGTGTGTTACTATTATAATACAAATCAATATATCTTTAAGCCCTATTGTTATATGCTCGTTTTCTTTAAAGCTCAATTCAGTATGTTCAATATTACTCTGTCTCAGTTGAAACGGCCACTCATTCAGAATTGGTAATAACTTAGCCTGATTTATGCTCTTTAGTCATGCTAGAATCCTTTTTATAGTTGAAATGACCTGTGAGCCTTTAAACCAGATCGTAAAACCTTCGATATCAGTACATTCTCATCACTATTGATATAACTCATGTCTGAGTACATTTCTTAGACTGATTTATTAATAAGGCCATCTGTTCGAGACTAGCAGTATCACATGCTGAATACTCAGTTTGTAGTGACAGGTCCGTAAGCAGTAGAGAAAAAGATATAAAAAGATATTTAGCCGAACTGAAACTTACAAGACCTGAAGACAAACTAAACTAACCAAGAATTTCACTGGCAATGCTCAGAAACTGGAGGTAGTTCATTCATTTTATAGTTACTAGCATCATCCCCTATGCCCGCGGCTGGCCTGTTTTAGAGGATAGATAGTAATAATGAAGTAATATAACACTGAAAATTTCATCTCCATTAGAAATTGGGTTAGTTCATGTATGCTCTAATTTCCTCATTTACATTTAAACCCAAACTAATCTAGATACTTTACCTTGAGTGTCACTCAATATAATAAGTCACGATTCTCAGATATCGTTATCATGCCATCAAGATGAATACAAAAATTCCTTTGAATAACTACAGTATTATGATCAAAAGATTTTTATTGTACAGGTAAATCACTATACTTTCATTATCTTGATGATTCATATTGCACTGAGGCAGAATCAACTTCAAATTTCATACCTCTTTCAAAAATAGATTCAATTCGAACTTTCCCTTTAATAAATTTCACTTTTACTTACAAATTAATGGCAGAAGTATCTCACTATTCCCCTAGTACTTTCCTTAGTATTCCCAAAGAGACGAGAGTGCTTCTTTAAATTGACAAAGAATCCTGGGATGTTCCACACCTAATCTCATTATCCTTAGATCATTCCACGAGGAGATACTTTTCCTTAACTAATACTACAACCTAACTTGAAAAATGGTTATGATCTCTACTTTTTTCTCATCAAAATCAATCAAAGTATTTTCTCATCCACGGAGGTCAATTAATGTTTTTCGCGATAGGTTTAAATTTTTTGGTGAGATAACTAAGGATTAAATATCCTTCGATTTTGACAATGCAACGTAATTCCAAAGTTGTTTAGCATATTATGTCGATAGTCTTTAACCTAAAATTAAGAATTCATGTCTATATTTTTGATCACGATTACTAGATCTAACGTGGCCCTCTTGGTTGTAGTTGAATTGATTAATTGATTAATTAATTAAACAGCAAAAAGGTCTACCTTAATATTCATATCTTCAGGACTTATATTGCTACCTGGATATAAAAATTTAATAATTACTTTTAGAAGTTTTGTGTTATTAGTAAAAATAATTATTACATCTAAAGTAAGCCCAAATAACTGCCATGAGGGTTCATTGAAGCTTGAAAACTTAGAACCATATGAGGCTCTAGGGTTGAAAGTTGATTGGATCATAGTGAGATATAAATATTACATAGCTTTTGAACTTCAAATGCTATACCAGGTTACTAATAGAATTTATAGTAACTTATTATCTAGTTTATTTTCCTAGTGATGATTTCTATGCGAGGTTTTAACTGTCTCTAGTGATTTGTTAAACAAATTTGTTGTGCACGTTCTCTTTTCAACTTTTTGGTCGGTATGAATATTCGTAGGCCTGCAACAAGACTTGGCTTCTTCTCGGAGGATCTTACTTGAAAAAAATTGAATACCCGTTCTTAAATACAATTCGAAGTCTATTATATATATCTAGAGATACAGTGAATGGATAGGACTCCAAAGGCCAGGCAACGATGAACTTAGGAAACTTCCAAATATACAAAAAGGAATGATCAATGAATTCAGATATTGATGTAAAGAATTTTTGAATACGGGGGCCTCCGTAAACTATTTGTTGTGGTTTTTTATCTTGGTATATGATTTTGTGCTGGGGATTTTAAAATTGAAAATTCGGTAATATCCGGGTATATCATGAGCTGTGTTGGAATATTCTTAAAAGTTTATATTGTGACGCTGAAATTTTCAGTCTAACACTGAAGTTCCCTATCTGAAATAAAATATACTCTAGAAATACTTTTTAAGGAATATATTTTTTTCCAAATTAAGCTCAGTTTATTTCTAGGAAGCACCAAAATCAAGAAGACGAATCCGATACTTGAATGAGATAGCATGGTTAAGGAATATAACAGGGTAGGAAAATAGTCTCAAAATAACTGGATTGAAAAAAGTTATTTCAAGTGAAATGAAGAACACATATTTTTAGGTCAAAGTAATGTTGTCTAATTAATCAAAATGTGCCTACATTCCTAAAATCTTTACCTAAATTTTTCCACTATAGGCTCTCATTTCAAAATGTTTCTTTTTTTACCTCGCTATTTTCTCCAAATTAGTTAATACTGTTTGACTTCGAAACTAATTATAAGTACTAAATTGTGCAAACCCGAGGATACTGTAGACTATTGCAATAACAGTATTTTTTTACAATACAGACTATGAAATTTGTATTCTGGCACAAACTGAATCTTCAAATAACATTGTATTTAGACAATCATTAGCTGCAATATGGATGATTTAGAAAATTTCTTGTCAGATGCAATATGGATGATTTAGAAAATTTCTTCTCAGATGCAATATATTTCTTTTCAGTTTCACACCCTTTTTGACTCCAAACCTAATGTACCTTCTCCAAGAGTTCTGTGGCAACTGATATTAGGAGGAAAAACTACCTCTTAAGTCTTTGGAGGAAATATATGCGGAGCTGCATGGACCGGTTCTGATAAAATGTTAACCTGGGGAAGCTATGGCTCAATTAATGAATGTACTATGAATGATCAAAATTGTTGGTAGGTTGACATAAAATAGATAAATTTAATAATAACAGAGCATGAATACTGAAAAATATGTAAGCAAATTATATGATCAACAAATAATATTGTAAATATAAAAATTTGAAAGAAGGGACAATTACGTGGTAATGATTTCCAGTATTTTCAACAGATCGAAGGCCATGAGAATTGGAATATCAACTTTTTTCGACGTGGGATGTGTCACAAAGTCTCTACTCGGTGTCATACTAGTCCAAGTCTCCTACGTTCGGAAATAACCTATTGTTCCTATGTATACCAATTTACCTTTTTTGTGTAATAAAATGAACAGATGCAAGTAAAATTTGGAGGCTAGGTCCTCCTTTATGTCAAACAATTAGGCAATCACAGAAAAATAAGTAACGAGGCTGGCCAAAGTTTTATCACTCTTTGAGTTATCCTCTATGATCGGTGAATAATATTGATACACAAGATATTCTAGTTTTTGATTTCCGATCGAAACCAAGAGATGAAAATTCGTATCAATATTTTCCAAGTTAAATGAAAACACTTAAAAATTTCTATCGCCCTATGTAATGAAAAATCGGTTATTTCGTTCGACGTTGAATATGATTTGTATTATTCAGACATGAAGTTTATTATTGACATCCATAATAAAGAGCTTCACTCAAGACAAGGTATGAAATTCTTGTATGCGAATTGGATACCTTTAAAGTTTTAACCAAAGAAAATGTTATTAACTGTAAAAAAATATCTAATTAATAATTAACATAAACACAACTACTAACCGAAGCAAAGATATATGTGATATAGTAGAGTGATTGAAAAAGTAGTGAGTATGAAGAAGAAATATTATAAATGAACAAAAACATTTCACCTGCAAACGGATGATTTTGGTAGCCTAGTCCATATATATACTGCAATATTTCATCGTGATAACAATGTTATAAGACTTACCTGGGAAAACCACTGAACGTTGGATCTAAATTCTGCGCAAGGTTATACTTAAATATAAACTAGATAAAAATATTGGTGAAGTAAACTATTCAAGTTTCACTGACATCTTTAAACAATAGTTTCATACACTTGGCAATTCCTTGGATATGAATCTATCTCCTACAGAAAATATGAAGTAATTAGGCATATGTAAAGTTGATATGGCAATTCCCTCAATATTTGCAATATCATTGCAATAGGAGCCTAAGCTTAAAAGTACAATGGCGGCAGCTCCTTGTTTGTATTTATTGATGATTCAAATTAATGGTTAAGTGCGTTCACATAAACCACTATATTTTCTGAGAGAGTCTCATTGAAGCTAGAGTATCAATTAACGGCAAGTATTAAAAATTAATGTACAAGTAAAGCAGATAATTTAGAATTTACAAGAATTTGCAAAGACCTATCCAGAAAGATTTCTTTGTATGACGATTGGTATATAACATAAAAAGGCTATCTCAAGGAAGAAAGGCAGTAATCCCATAAGCACATCACTGTTGAGTATCTCAATAATAGGAATCAGCTTTTGCCAGCTTATGTTAGTGCTTTCAATTGAACCTTACTATACCTGATAATGAAAATAACATGTGACTGAAATAAATCAGTATTGATGGGGTCCAATAGAAAAAGTAATCCTTGAACAACTTAGCTAAATCTGAGATCTCATGGCGGTTAACTAAATCCCCTGCTGATGTTTCCGTCCTCAAGGAGTTTTCCAACCCAAATGGTTTTAAACAATTAAAGAATACAACAGTTTTATCAATGTTACTAAAAAGGTAAGAAAATGTCCTTTTTTTCCTAGCTGAACTATCCACTTATATTTAAGATCCAGTAAGAAGTTCATAATTTTGAAAAGGCTCACCTTGTCTATCTGTTCTGCTTCAGAAATTCCTTTGGTGACACAAGAATTAAAAACATTTTGATATTATTTCTATTCCTTATATATCTATATCATTTAAAAAACTGCGCCAGTCTGAAGTGGTTTATTATGAACCGTATCGTTGTAGCTTAAAATACATATATATATATTCTTCTATGATTCAACCATCTCACTCTTTTAAAAAATACGTATTTGTCCTCCTCCCGCTCCCAAATTTCAAGAAAATTGATCTCTTCTATTCATCTAGAGCCTGTTGTTAATTAATTAATTAATGCATCCTTAGAAGGAGTTCAGGTTTTACTTGGCTTAAAAGCAGAACCTGAAATAATTCTTATTGAGATAAGGTCGTCCAGCGGTACCGGCAAATTCACATGATAATTTAACCTCAATATCTTTGGATGTCTCATTGCTATAAACAATATGTCCTTTTTATCATCAGAATAGCATTGATACTGTCTATTATGACCGAGTACATAGCTGTAACCTCAATTACCAGTAAATATAATTCATAGACATTGTGATATATTCTTTAAATATGATGAAAAGTAGAATATATGAGAGCACTGGCCTAGAGACTAAAATCTCCTATACTTTTGACAAAAATAGTTCGGTCTATGTGACTCAAGGTTTGGATTTTGATGAAAACAGTAAATACCTCCACAATATTCTAGAAATTCATATCTCTACTTGACTCCAAAATTAGTACAAAAATAGTGTAATCGTGTAACCTTACAGGTTCCATAATGATATTGGGAATGACAATTGTACTTGCTGAAGGTGAAGAAAATCCTAGAACCATAGGAAATAATGGCCATCAACTAGCACATCTAGTAATTTAACTAAGGGTAATATTAAAGTTAAGTCAATATAAGTAACATGTTATCATATCATTTACCATAGTTAAAATAAATGAGTAACCAAGTTAAGTTACATGTATTCATAGTTAAGTAATAGAGTTTGAAAAGAAAAATTATATAATTGAGGTAGATACAAGCATAACAGGAAAATTAAATGTAGTAATCAGACATCCTTACATAAAGCATTTCAGGCATCTCTTTACATTTACGCCCAATTTTAAAATACGAATTTCTAGCAAATATAATCCGATTCAAATCCAATTAACTAAGTAATATTATTGGTCCAAGTACTATTTATTATAAAAAAAAAATATGATTATTATATTATTTCCAGAGTTCTAAAAGTTTTTGAATCAGCCATATATCAATTATATATTATACCGAATCCTATATATTGAATGTAAATATTTGTTGTCCAACAGGGAATGATTAAAGTAATTGTATCAAGATTAGCAAATACAATAAAATATGGTTCTGGGAGAGAAGTACAAGAATAGAAAGTAACATGAATATGAGCAAATTTTATTAGCAAATGACTCCGTTGAAATCAGATCAAACTATTCTGACTCATATAGGATACTGTAGATTTTCTTCTAGTGTTAGCAATTTTCGTTTTAAGGATAATTTAAAAAAGTGATATAGAAATTGTATATATACGTTTAACAACTATGAAGCTATAGAATTCCCAATATGAACGTGACACAATTTCTTAATTGCACTATCAAAAGTTTTATAATATAATATAATTAAAAAATCAAAATTAAAATTAATATGTATATTTGGCTTGAAATTAGTTAAAGTCATTAAAAGTGTGCTAATATCTTTCCTTGAAAAAACTGCAAAAAGAATATCCTAAAATTAAACTGTCGATTGACATAAATAGTTGCATCATTTTCAAGTATTTACAAAACTTTGATTACGGCGGGCAAATTGGACGAATTTTAATAAAGAAATGCACTATCAATAAATTCTATGACACATTTTTTGCATTTAAAAAATTATTTTGTTTGAAATTTCCTATAACCCTACGGAGCCAAGTTTACAATCTGTGGTTTTTAATTGTTTTAATTGCATGTATTAAATATATAGAGTTAATGTAATTTGAATCGAGTCGCACCGAAAAATAATTTCTTCTTAATAAAATAGGTTTCGATTCTCTGCATATTATCAAACACCTATTTCAGAGTTTTGATTCAATTAATTTGGTATATCTCATCGTAGTAAAATTACTTTCAATTGTGCACTTTCAGAAGTATTTGATGACGGGGAACTGTTGGAAAGCAGGCATTATCTAGTTAGTAAACCGTGATATTTTTGACGTAATATTAAATTTATTTTAATTATAAAATCTTGGTTGAGGGTTTTGATTAAGATAATTAACTATGCTTATAATGTTGAAAGAAAAATAAAAGATATTTTGGTTTTTAAAAACAACTATTTCTATAGGGATTTAAGGTCCTTTATTTATTTTTGGTTATTTAACAAACTAGTTTTAAAAACTTTTTCAAAGTAGAACCAACCAATTAGCTACAATATATATATCGAAAATCATTATGATTTCATAGTAGGGTTGACCGAGAGTTCGGCTCAACGTTGGGTTCAAAGTTAAAATGTTAACTTTTCAAATTTAAATCAAATCAAAGAGTTAACAACAAAAAAGTTAATTGAAATAATTAACTCTATCTCCAACACCATCAAAGTATGCCGATGCTGCCCACCAAAAGAAAACACTCCATCTCCACAAAATTTACATATCTTACTTTGGAAATAATTGGTGTCGTAGAACAATTGCAGATTTTGTATTTGAACCATTAAATAAGTCAAACTATGTGAAATTAACATATTTTAGGATGATCAGGTATAAATTTCTCCATTGATAATAAAACTTTTTACATACAATGGTCATGTATTGTTTTATGCCGAACTCAAATTTATGAAAATATGCTACCTTGTATTTTAAATTCTTAATCGCATAATATTAAACTAGTGTATAATTTGAATCAACTTCCTTTTAGCAATAAATCATATTAATCTATTTTCAGTGGTTAATTTTTGATCGTGCATAACGTGAGATTCAGCATGAATTTACTTCGATACTAAATATACGGTAATTTGTCAAGTTTGTCGTTTTTATACAAATATTACCTAAGACCCCACCCAATAGGCCTATTTAAAGCTTAGGATTTGATCTGTAACAAAATGTTAACATACATTTCAGTATTGTTGATGAACCCTGTTATAACCTCTGAGATGCAAACTTGATATATCCATTGAATTGGTTTGGAGTTACCATTTGACCAGTGCAGGCCAGGATATTAAATCATGTTGAGCGATAGTTATCTTGGAAGTTAGATTTAAGTTTTGAAATTAGCCGTTTGGAAATATAAATGGCCGATAGTTATATGCTGGTCTGACAATTCTTTATATTTTTGGTTTTCTCGGTTGGTTAAAATTGTTTTCATGCTACATTTTAAAGTAAAATTATGTTAAGCACCATTTTAAGTCCCCAAAAAAAAATGAAACGTTTTCAGGCGACAAAATGAGGATTGACTATTGATTAAAGAATAAAGCTATTATCATATGCTTGATCCTTCATCTAAAACATGATGCTCTTTCTTCTTGGAATTACCGCTTTACATTAACAATTTTTTCACACCCTTTATAAATAGCAAATTATTCAAGAAGAAAAAAATTAAAACTGTAGTTCTCTTCATTACAAAGTAAAAAATCATCACATGAACTTTTGAAAATCGAATAAAATTCGTAGTGTTAAAATCAAATCATATATTGAGTAAATATGGAGTAGAAAACTAAAATAAAATATAAGAAATGATGTTTAAATGCGTACATAATGAAAAAAATATTTATTTCTTATTGCTTCAACTTTTAAATTGTATCAGACTAACTCATTTATTGTCAGATGGGATCAAGCTAAATCAGATAAATTTATATCACTCAAGAGGTAAAGTGAAAAGAAAATTTTGTAATTCTTGTATTATAATATTATAATTAAATCCATAAAAGTTTCACTGAAGAGTAGTCTATGCACTTTTCAAGTGAAGTAGCTTCAAACCAGAGATAAGTTGTCAAAGAACAGAAGAAATCAATTTAAATTTCGAGTCACAAAAAGTTCAAACTACATATGAGAACTTATATCTTGATTCTGCCGAGCATATTTTCGATAATTTGACACAGTGCATTTCAATATAAAAAAATTATGCTATCTATTGTAATGAAAGAAAAAAATTGTAACATCGGAGAAATTTATCCGGGTAGACATTAAAAAAATGTTAAAGGCTTATCATGGTTTTTTTGATATCAAAATATACTCATCTATATTCACAGCTAGTACAAACGAAACGGGTTTTTACATAACTAGGAACTAATCTATATTTAACGTGTAGTTCAATAATTGTCATAGTTAATTCCAATATTCCACCACTGTGATCTTATCCAAATACCATTACATAATTTTAGCGTAAAATCAATTGAACTGAATTAAAGCTAACTAGAAAATTTTAATTTTCTGTGTAATCAAATTAGAACTTAATAATAATACTGAAATAATGTGTTATTAACAAATAATATTTAAATTGACCGTACAAACTTTTCTAAAGTTGAATACTTGTGGTTGTTAAACATCTGTATGCATGTCACAAGTCTCACTTTCAGAATCCTTGGTGTGATGCATTTATTATTTAAAACGTTTTGGAAAATATGTAAGATACTTGGCGGTATCTCTCTTCTTATATTATTATCTGTTTTAATAATTTAGTTTCAGTTATTCACCTCAATATTATGAAAATATTTTTACTTATAAGTGTCCTAATAAATGTTTACAATATCTATAGTGAGATATAATTGTAAAACAGGTGGCTATAGTAATATGGATAAAATGAAAGGATTTAAAGCATTTCAATTAACTGTTTAAATAATTGTTCAAAATGAATTTATAATTATTGGAAAATAAAGATACTCTAGATCAAAAATAAATTTAAAGTTTATCATTAGGTTTGGTAAATATAACATATACTCATAGTAAATATTGATTGGTTATTAGCATCAAATTTGAACTTTTGACTATATAAGCTGTCTATAGCACTGCAGGATATTCCAAAAAATAAAATTAAACAATAACAAAAACTATTTTTGGAGATAGGGTGTTGAGCAGAGCAGAGTTAGAGGCTCTGATGGGGTAAGTTGACAGATTTCCTAGTTAACTATTGTAATTCCTTGAGTGTTAACTCTTTGAACTTATTACTTGGCCTAACCTTTGGCCTAACCCTAACTCGGCATTTATGTTGTCTGTGTTATATAGATTGTTTGTGATTGGTTGCTTGTATTTTAACAAAATAATCAAAATTATTTTGTTAAAGAACCAAAAATTATATAAAGGACCTTAAGTCTCAGAAGAAATAGTTTTTAATTAACAAAACAATCTTTTTTTTACTACTCGTTACTATGGACATTGAAAATTTTGGTCTCACTCCTACTACCTCAGCCAGTGTCCGTTCTGAATTGCAACACCTTAATACAAAAATAGAAGATTTGTTAACTAGATGGCTATGGACTCAGTAAAGTTAAAAAAGTCGTCCTTAAAGGTATAGGATTAGCAAAAACGTAGAATATCCAGGTTATCAGTGAGAATTTATATATGAACTATATTCAGTTATGTTTATGGGGCAAATCAATGAAAAAAGCTATATCTTGAATTAAATTACCTACAAAATGTTAATGAATGTGTATTTCTATTTTACACCCTTTCAGAATTCAGTGTGTGTCACAACGCAGTTATTGCTGACATATTTTCAGGAAATATATAAAAAACCACTTTGTGTTTTCCCTTATATATTGGGATCTAAATTCTTTTATGTTCAGTTTTAGTTTTGCACTTAATATCATGAAAATACACTTACGTACATTTTAACTACTCGTAATCTCAAACGAAATGTCGTCAGTACTCCTCCATTTACAAAAGAAAATTGGCCAAGTAAAGCTGATTACTCAAAGTTTAGCTTTACGCCGCAACTTAAAAGTACACACAGCACAACATGTGACGTATAAATTAAAGTAATCCCTAAAATTAAATTAATTATCTTCTAAGATTACATAGCCCAGCAATATATTTTTTTCCAATCATGTTTTTCAGAGATAGGAAATATGATTTTTAATATTTTTAGTAATGGTGATTTGAATTAGTAAGGAACAAAATACATTGATATCAGAATTTCACGTCTTCGTCATGAAAAACGCTGAATAGGACATAGGACTATCATAATGCATCAAACCTTGAGAATATCGCAGAGTCTCATTCCTCCAGGGTGACTTGTTTAAAAAGCATGAATCTGGTTAATATTTCAACATTTAGCATACTTTCTTATGAAGTTTTTTGATTTGGAGTTGAACAAGACCAAATTATTTGAAGATATTTTATGTTGAAAATGGTTACAATGTTTTCCAGGGTTGCTTTAATTGTTCAGATTTTGAACCAGTAATTGCTGAAGATTTATTGATTGATAGGTGATATGCCTCTGGTTTTATCTACGTCAGTCTGATATTGTGCAAATTGAGTGTTGTCAATGTGCTAGGAAAAAACTTTATGTATAGATATTATCCCCTATGTTATATTTTAGATCTTCACTTAATATGTAACGCCAAATTCACATTTAATTTATTAATGAAAACTGGTAACACATGCTGTTGCAAGAGGTTCTACCATACACCGCAGTGACAATAGGTAGAGAATTGACCCCAAACAGACAATTGTATTGAAAGTATTTGTCTAGTATAACATGAAATGACGATGAATTCCCGTTCTATTAGTTAGTTAATCAATTAAGCAATTAAGATAATAAGAATATACTCTACCATTACTCACTGTAAAACACTAAACAATGTTTAACAAAATCCAGATTAGATACAGTGTGCTTTACTACACATGCTGCTACACCGGCACTTTCCTGCATATGCACTACAATGAAGTAAATAATATTAAATAAATATTTATAATGGGAAACGGTTAAAAGTTTCATATCCTTAAATCTGAAATCACGAAAATTTCTACGACATATAGACTAAAACTTTTTAATAAATTTTGCAACTATTTTCATTATAACCTTTGTCAATTGTATTAATTCATAATTATAAGTATACCTGGATATAATTTCTTAGAGTCAGAGATTTTCATTGGAGATGTGTAGGTCTCATAATGTTATGGTGGTTAAGACGGATTGTGTCATAGTGTTCAAAAAAAAAGAACGAAAATCATGATGAAGTATATCATTACAAAATTCAGTGAGGAACTGAAAGAAAACAAAGAGTAAGTAATATGTGTGTTGCAAGTGGTTCTACGATACACAACATTGACATTAACAGAGTTAAGATTGTGGGGGCAGGAAGCTTCCTGGGTGAAGACTTCATGCAACATTAGGACTGTATAGTTGACCATATGTGGCAGTTAACTGGCCTCATATAGAGAACTGTATCAAAGGCATTTATCGCCCTAATGTAACATAAAAAGAGGATGAATACCTGTCCTATTAGTTAGTTAATTAATTAATTAAGCAATTAAGCAAACAAGAATATACTATACAATTCCTCTCTTCATTAATAGTAAACAATGTCAAACAGAACTCAACTTACAGATCAAATACATCTAGTTTACAGCAATGTGTAAGTAAATACAGTGTTAAAAGTATGTACATAAAAAACATGTCTCATTGTTAAAACTTTTAGTTTTTCATAACGCAATAATTGTTATATCTTTTAGATGAAAAACACACGGCGATTTCTTTTTTTATTGACAATTGTCTAAAATTTTCAGGTCTCATGACAACAATTGCCTCCATATTCAAGCAAATTGTGTCTCGGATCTGTTGTAAAGCAAATCTGAAATAATCAAAACTATTCTGTTAAAATACAAGCGATCAATCACAACCAATCTATATACACAAACAACATAACTGCCAAGTTGGGGTTAGGCGAAGGGTTAGGTCGAGCATTAGTTCAGGTGTTAAATGGTAAGTCCAAGAGTTAATACCTGAAAAGTTTCAGTAGTTAACTCGGATATCAGTCAACTCACCCTAACACCATCAGAGACGCTAACTCGGCGCTACCAACATCCTATCTTCAGCACTTAGAAACAGTTTGTCCATATCATATTCTCATTACTATAAAATCAATGAATATATATGAATAGTAATGTCAATCTCAACAGGAAAATAATGCAAGCAAAGTTTTGTATAAAAAATATTGTTATCGTTAACACCATCAAATTGTAAAATTTGCACTATATCTCATTAATATTCTAAACTGGTAAAGCTTGCAATGTTAGTAGTCAGATTAAGTACATCAATAATAGTCATATTATTAATTGATAATACGAATTTATTTTGTCAACTAGAAAAAGTATTTCTTCTGAGATTTAAGGTCTTTATATTTGGATGGAATATAAATTAAACAAAATAAATTTGTTTTATTCAATCCAAGCAAATAGAAATAAATTCTTGTTTGAGCTAATCCCATATTTTGAATAGCTCAAGTCGGAAAAAACCAAAATAAAAAAGATATAATCAATAATTTAGAAATATAATAATCTGGACAAAATTAAAGCTGTCATATTGGCAGTTTGTAAATTCAGATCTCTAACAATATATTGAATGCTTCAAACACCAAGTTACTTTCAAAAAACAATACTATTGACAATGTGGATGCAGTTTACAAGTCCCAGACCTTTCTGTGGGACCTATTTATTCATGGAACATTTTAGGGAAAAGTGCAAGACATACTACTCTATCTTCCTGTATATATTGCAATCTAAATTTCTTTATTCTTAGATTTATAGTTTGAGTTCTTTACAATGTGAAAATATAGTTCAATGATTTTCGACTTCAGTCTTGTTTTAAACACTATGACTACAACATTTCTCTATTCGCAAAAGAAATTTATAGAAGTGTATTTCAATGCCTATTCATGTATTTTAAGGATTGTAACAATAAACCACTTTTAGTTCTACTAAATCAATTACAAAATATACAAAAAAAGGACATAAAGGTAAGGAAATATTAATTCATTTTAATTACTTGTATAAGCTTAACATGTTGCGTAAACCAATACACTATGTCAAAAACAAAAATATTTGAGTTTTCATTGAATAAATGAAAGAAATATCTCAACTAGTACTACTGTACATTATCAACAAAAATATTAATCTGAATATATCACTAGTGTAGTTTATCTGTAACTGCCAAGAGTCTTTGAATATATTACTAAATAGTAATAAAAATATCCATCTGAAAAATTAATCATCTGACAAAATAAATTAATATTTTTGATTTGGTGTACCTTTATAGTGCAATCAAAAAGATATGATAAATATTTAAAATAAAAACAGTTAAAATTATGTTTCTACAATTTACTATACAAAAAGCATGTACTTCTATTTACGTTAATGGCTGAAATTTTCAACGTATTCATACTAAACTCACTAGCATTAATAAATGAACTGATTACACTGACATGGAAATGTGAAACTGATTACACTGAACCAATATAAATTGTGATCATGAAAAGACTTTGAGGAAAAATTAATTATTTTAAATAAACTCATAATATTTAAAACAAACAAAAGTCCTTATGGAAGTAAATTGGTAGTAAGTAAGTAACAATAGTACTGAGGAATAATGCAAAATTATATAGTTGAGTCACAAAATAAGGTAATTTAATAACTGAATGAAGTAGACACATGTTGGGTATTCCACCTAAGGCGATTTAACTTTGGTTAAAAATTTTCAGAAATGATGTCAAACCAATCGATTATGTTCTTAACGTGAGAAAAGAAGGTAGTTGTTAAAAAGGTTTTTCACTTTACAAAAGGCTCATATTTTTTTGGTTGCGTCATCTAATAATTAATACGATTTGTTTTGATTTGTTGATGGACCATTTTGTGTGATATTCTGTTAACTTGTGTCGTTTTTATGTACGGCCGGTCAGTTTTTATGATACTAGCTGGTTGTTGCACTAGTAGCAATACAATAGACGCTAAATAAACCAAAGACCACTGATGAAGTTCACAGTTAGTGAAGTGGATGGGAAGCAGATATTCCGTTGTAAAATATGCTTCAAGGTAAAGACATAACTTAGAAAATATGATGAGAAAATGGCAAGCGAATACCGACAATTAAAAACCTCACCTTTAATTGATCTATTATTAACAAGTAATCTAATATAATGAAATAGCTCAGTAACAAAAGTCACGCTAAGACGGAATTGTAGCCAGGTTACCTTCACGTGTATCACTTAATATTATTATATCCCATTTAATGAATTTTTCATAACTTCTTTAGAGTAGTAAATGTTGTTGAACGTATGTTGGCCAGTGCCGACATAAAAGCTCTAATGGTGTTAGAATAGGATATTTGAGAGTAATCAGGAAGGGTCTGGAGCATTCCCTTGACCACCCTTGCCCTGACTAAAAGAATATTTTAGAATACTTTGTTGTAAGTCGTTCTTCGTAGAAGCAATAGTTTCAGGAGAGAGTTCAAGTCAATCATTCATATTGATGATTCAAATGTTATAATGTAGTAAATCGTATAAGATGCTATTTTGTTAATTTATAAAAACTATTTCTTCGAAGGATTCGACAACCTAACCCTATGGGTAGCCTTAAGTTGGCATGTGACATATTTGATACAAAATCAAACGTAGTTGTGATTGTAGTTTAGCTATTTACTTAAAGTAGTAAAGATATGCAAACTATTGTAACTACATAAATTATGACTAACCACATGGATTTTTTTGGTGATAGGATGACAGAGTTGACTAAAAATGACAAAATTTTTCATAATTAAAATAGAATGAAATATAAGTTAGTATGCTAAAAATATTAAAAACTAGACATAAAAATAAACGAGTCATTGTTCTTTGTCAAAAAAACTCAACGGATACTGAAATCATTGCGCTAGGATGATCATTTCAATGAACGGTCGTATGTATTGAAAATTAATGTTGGGCAGCGCCGATTCAACTTTTTGGGTTAATATTTTTACCTTTAACCGTAGGCTCATTTTTAAACAGACTGGTATAAATTTGATAATATATATAATAATTTCAATTTGGAACCAACTATAATTTTTGTTATTCGAGTCAAACCAAAAATTATATCAAGGACCTTGTCTTCCAAAAATTATATTTTAGTAAAAGTAAAGTGAAGTGTTTAAATAGTTATGGCGATCATCTATAGTGTGAATTTCATTTTTAAATTTACAGCTTCTACGTAGTTAATATCACATTATTATCTGTTGCCAAGTATAGTTTAAGAATTATTAAATTGTGGTTTAAAGGTTAAAAATCCCAGTTTAAATATTTTATTTATTTGATATAAATGATCTAAAAGAAACATAAGTTTATGAATAAAATGATTTATATAGATATTCATGAATACTACTCAAATCTGAATATGCATTGGGACCTGTAATTTTTAGGGTAATCATACATTTTAAAAAACGTTTAAACATTTTTTTTTTGTTTTTCTTCTCTCCTTCCTTTTTTCATTTATTATTTTTTTTATACCAAGATGTTGTGTTGATAAGTGTTTTTTGCTTGGTAATTACTCATAGTACCTCAAAGTCATGTCTAAATTTGATGAAATAGCCGGAATTTTCAAAGGAATTCAACAATTTCATCATATGTTTATCATTTACAATTGTATTCCATTAGTCTAAAAATAGTGTAATGTTAATAAAGTGTTATTTCAAGTTTTGTGAATCAAAATCGATTAACAAGTGAAAGTTAAATCAACATTTTTTATGTTAATTTTCGTGTTAGTTTTTTTACTGCTGTTTTATTTTTTATTATATATTTTATGAAATGATGATCTAAACAAGAACCAAGCCGTTTTTATGTATCTTAGTATTGTTTAATGACGACTATCATTACCCCAAAAAAATTACTTTTCATTTTTCAATATAGTTATTTTTTATGAAATACGGAATTGATTTTCAATTTTCTTTTCTTGATTAATTAAATATTAATGTTTGTTGAACATTATTATATATGAAGTGTAATAATTCCAAGGTAGATTATTGGTTTGACATACAGCATATTTTGGTTAATTGTAGAGCTGGATTAGTGCCTATGATGATAGTGCACTAAGGGTAAGACATTTTTAATTAAAATACAAATGTTTGTGCACCAAGTAAGCTGAAATAATTATTTTGCATTTTGTTGAGGAGTGTTGACAAATTCACTTAGGCTCATAAAACAATATATATATATATATATTTATTCTATGATTAAAAAATAATTTATAAACTTTTTGTTAAAAAACACATCCAGATGGAAGCAGCATATATCATATTAAAAACGACGATGGACCAAGATACGATTAGGCTCATACTTAAAATTAAAAAAAAATTAGTTATTAGCTGGGATAAGTAGCAATGTTAATGGCAATTTTCAGCAGCTTTAATCCAGCATTATTAAACTGATAAGTTGAAAGTCTTCTCACCAAATGATCGCATCCAACTCAATGCACATAAATCACAAACACAAAATAAGTTATATATATTTAATCATAAAAATTAACGAACAAAAAATTACAAAATATATTTGTAGAACAGGTACGTTATAAATTCAATTCAAAGATTTGCTTGGAATTAAGCAAATGGGCAAGTACTGAAAATAATAATTAATGCTATAGCAATTCAAAATTCATATCATGTTCAAATAAAAATTGAGTCTAATCTTTATTTCTTATATATACTTTCTCTCGACATAAATTTGATATAAAGATGATGAAAAAAAGACAATACAAAAAATTACATTGGCAAGTAATTTTCAAAACATGATGAAATACTGTATTCAATTCTCAAAAGGTTTTGAAAATTTGAGTGTTATCACTGTCAATGTTGGCTTTGTCAAATTTACATTTGAATTCAATACACATGAAGTAAAAATTCTTCCCATACGAGTATTTCAACAATTAAAGTTTGTAAAAAAATAGTCACAATATTGAGTAAATAACTAACACGCAATATAATAATAATAATGATAATAATAATAAAGAAAAAAAGAGAAACACCGTTGTGGATCTTTAATATATGCCAAAAAGTCTCTCAGCAATTAATTCGTTGCAAACAGGATTTGAAGTGAGATTTGTAAACTGTGTCCATACTTTCAATATCATTGATAAAAATAATGCTCCAAATTTACAGATACGGGTATTTATATCATTAAGTTATCTCTACTGCTATACTTTCAAGAATAATTATGATTAATGATCGACTTATTAAATCTAGTGTTTTTATGTTAAAATTGCATACATTGCTCGTCAGTCTAACAGTAACAGCTGATCTGTAAAGCAAGAACTGCAGCATTTCTTTTGAGTGATATCAGATATCATTTTGACTCACTCTGACTAGAACAGCCTCTCGCAATGATGGCAAGAAAGTGTGACTTTTTTCACATATATATCTTGAATATTTTATACCAGTTTTTTACTCAATATTTCCGAAATGTAAATCTATTATATTTTAACAATTTTCTCGATACTCTGATGGACATTTTACTTCCCCTTTGCAAAAATCACTAATGATGTAATTAATAAATTTAATCATATCTATATGGTAGGCAAATATGCCGATACATTTTACAAAGTAACTTTAATATATTCAATTAGCATTCTCTAAGACCAATGAACGCTTTAAAACTTTATTTAGCTACTACTTTCAATAGTTAAATCAGAGTTAGGAATAACTCGAGAATTCTATAATTTAAAAGTGAATGTATGAAGGATTATCTGGAACCCATAAATATTGCTCAAAGCCTTATCTGGTACCTAGACTCAGTATTTAAACATTGGCATGTAAGAAACATAAGCAGCCTTTTATATATGAACATATATTTTGAGTTCAAGTAGAAAATAGGGGAACAAAAATATATAGTTTGTCAGGCTATAACATATTTTTGAATTCTTTTTTTTCCTTTAGTAACTTAAGTAGTGTTTTTTATTAGATGCCTATCTTTTTAGCTAATATCTTTACAAGTTGTATGAATTGTCTTCCAAATGTAATCAATGTTTCATTATTTCCATTGTTATTCATGTTCATTATTTTCATCGTTATATCGATATGAAAACTTAGTTATATCAACAGCAAATATTATTTAACTCTATCGACAATTTATATAAGTTATTGAGATATGCTATTTAGGTCTTCTTGTTTGGGTTGTTATCTTACAGGCATAGTATTTTTTCGGTCCTGAAACTTGTGTCATTAGTTTGTTATTGTTAGAAATATTTGAATGTAAGATGACATATGCCAAACAATTTAAGAACCTTGAACCTAATGTATTTACTATCTTACATGGCCTCATACTTGTGGTTTGCTCCCTGATGCTCGTATTCGAGCAGTTTGGTTTTAGCAAAGTAACTCTCCTGGCTTCTGGAAATTGCAACCCAGTGAATACTCCAAGAATTGTATGGCTGAATGAAGAATTACTACTGACAGACATAATTAACTTGTCATTTGAAAATATACTATCCCAAATACTAATTAGTTAATTGACAATCGCCTATGTATACTTTATAATACCTCCTAAAGTTATTAACCTTAATTATCGGCAGAGACAGTATAGTTATATTGAAATACAATCTTTAACCATGCAGGTTTTTTCATCATGAGAAAACTTCACATTATAATTACTTCTGTCACTTGGACTGAGTGATCATCACAGCAAGGTAACAAGGTTTAATACTTTTACGGAGCATAGTAAACTGAATTCAATTCTCATGTTATACATCTGGCACTTCCATTTTCCATCTAGCGAATTTGGCATAATTTTTGCTTAAATTCAAGGTTTTAGACAGTGCCAGACTCAATGTGCATTAGCCGTCAATTATTTTAGGCTATACGGCTAGCTGTGCTGCCGCGAGTAGTAAATTAGGAATGTTGCCTCTCGTTTGAGTGAATTCTAGATCTAAGAATTCTTCGGGTTGTCACTTATATTGAATGACAGAAGCGAAAAGCTGTTGATATTCATCCCTATTCCAACAGGCTGACATATGTGAATAGGTCTATATATACAATCGTTTGTACAGAATTGCCCTCTTCGTTTTAGTATGCATCCAAGAATTACAGCAGGGAAAAGATCTGAGACAGATTAACTATCGGGAACCTTAAAGGGTTGACAAGAAGCAAATAAGTTGGATGCAAAACTAAAGGGCCCGAATATATAAAAACCATGTAATAATTGGCATGAAGCCTAGATTCATAACTTTAACTTAGAATCCCTGTCAACTTTGAGGTTTCGTAATAATGCATATAGGGCTAGGTTTGGATTAAATTACATTTCTGTTTAGAGCGTCAGGAAAAACTCTCCTTCTTCAACCTCGTTTGGCTGTTGAGCCTGGTACAAGAAGATCATGAAAAAAAAAGGTCATTTTAGAAAAATACATCTGGGCATAAATTTTCAGTTATGTTGTCTAGTATGCATTTCTGCCCTGGTTGGTTTGGGCGTTCTGTCTATTGTCATAGTGAGTTTTTGGTTCTCTGCTTTTCCCTTCTTTAACTAAATTTTGATGGCATCTTTTTGCTAACTGGTCCTTTATAGTCTCTTAATAACCATTCTGTTGTTCTTGATCTTCGCTCTGATAGACTAGCTGTTGTTGCTCGACTCAAAGCGGCTCAGGTCACACAGGTAGTTTCATCTATTCTGGGAGAAACTATTTTAATCAGTTCCCGAAATTTTTTACAAACAATGTTATCGTCATATTATTCTGGAGGAGTGCTGAACCTAGATCAAACATCCCTTCAAGATTTCCAAATGGTTTTGGAATCTGCTGATAGCAGTGTAGCTGGGGCTGTTTATTCTGACGTCTTGTCCAAAATCAACTTCAGTGTCAGTAATACTTCTCTTCCTACTAATGTAACATTTCCTTCAGAATTATTTCCTCTTGATGCCGGTGATGCATTTAATTTGACTTATCTTTCTAATAGTAACGGTTATATGAGAGGTCCTATCAGTTTCAATGGCTCATTTTATCTTTCTTTCACTCGGGTCCTCACTAAGAATAATCCAGAGTTTGAATTTACCAATCAAACATTTTATGAAAACACTATTGGATACCTGACCATAATTTCGCAAGCATCATCTTTGGAAAGTATAACGAAATACTTGAATCTAGAAGATGGTAGTAGGATGGTACTCATTAGCCTTTCTGAAAACTATACTCGACGTGATGCAGCTCGGATGAACTCTTTAAACTATACATTTGTGTTTCCTTCAGCTGTATGCTCCACTTGTTACGGGTTGAATTACAGCTTAAAGAGAGATACACCTAGTTATTCAGCTTTGGTTGACGGCATGTGGGGTTCTGTATTGAGCTTGGATCTCAATGGCTACGGTAAGGCTGCCATCGGATATGCTCCTGTCTATTCAATATCCAAGGTTTGGGGTGTTTTGGTGTTCCAGGCCCATTCAGTAATGTATGCTCCTATCCGGACCTTACGGGATATTTTGATAGCATCCGTTTTCAGTATCGGCTTTGGTGTTTGTTTTGCCACTTTTCTTCTCTCTGGATGGGTAGTAAAGCCTATCACAAGACTCCAGGCTGCAACCGAACAGTCCACGAATTATTCCGGACATAAGCAAGAAGATGGCCGATTTTGGAGATTTTGGAATTCATTTAAAAAAAGTGGTCAAAGATCAGAGCTAGAAATTTCAAAGCCTTTGTCCACTTCAGGGTCTGAATTCCGAATTCCTGAAAAAGTTGTAACACGAAAATATATCAAAGATGAGCTTACCGAACTTACAGAAACTTTTAATGAAATGACTTCTGAGTTACGGAAACAATACGCGGTGCTAGAAGAACGAGTTATTCAACGCACTAAAGAAATAAAGACTGCCAAAGTATTGGCAGAGACTGCAAATGAGGCTAAATCTTTGTTCATAGCAAATATTACCCATGAACTTCGAACTCCTCTCAACGGCATTCTAGGCATGGCAGCTGTGTCTATGGAAGAGTCCGACCCTAAAAATATTAGAGAGTCTCTAAAAGTAATTTTCAAATCTGGAGAACTTCTTTTACGTTTATTAACCGATCTGTTAAGCTTCTCAAAAAGTCAAGTTGACAATATGAAGCTGGAGCCAAAAGGATTTATGATAGCTGAAATCACCTCTCAGCTGCATGCTATTTTTGATGAGCAAAGTAAAGCCTCCCATATTAAGTTTTCGATTAATACTTTATCACCTTGCCTTGATAAAATGGAACTTATGGGTGATATTAATCGTATTCTCCAGGTTGTTATGAACTTGGTTTCAAATAGTTTGAAATTTACTCCTGCAGATGGCACAGTTACTGTCTCCATATTAGCTACAGGAATGAACAACGAAAATCTGGACAGCTCTGGAGTAATTTTGGATTCAGAGAAAACCATGGCTAGTTTAATTATTCCAAATGAATTGAAGTCGATCCAACTTCATATTTATGTTCAGGACACTGGCCCAGGGATTGCTCCACATTTGCAATCACGAGTTTTTGAGCCATTCGTCCAAGGCGACCTTGCCCTCTCCGAGAAAAGAGGTGGGGTTGGTTTGGGTTTGTCTATCTGTCGACAATTAGCTATTCTCATGCATGGTGAGGTATCTTTAGATTCGGAATTAGGATTTGGTTCTAAGTTTTCATTTCATGCTCCTCTTCAAGTTATATGCATACAAAAGCCAGTCCAGCCTCTTGTTGAAGAAAGCGTAACAATTCCATCTGAAATTGAATTTCCAGTTCAAGATATTAAGCTCAAACCATCGATATCACATTCGTCTACTCCTGTTAAGTCAAAAATTGTTCCCAAAAGCAATACTAAAAAGCCTTCATATGGTAATTTGTCGGTATTAATTGCAGAGGATAATATAGTTAATCAGGAAGTTTTAGTTAGAATGTTGAAGCTTGAAGGGCTCACTAATGTTCAGGTTGCTAATGATGGATTGGAAGCCGTCTCTGCTGTTAGAGAATCCTTAAAAAGTGGTACTCAATTTGATATAATATTTATGGATATCCAGATGCCAAATCTCGATGGGAAGCAAGCAACTGAAGTAATTCGAAATGAGTTGACCTATTCTGGAACTATCATTGCTGTTTCTGCCCTTACAGATAACACTAATATCGATGATTGTTTAGCAGTTGGTATGAATCACTTCCTGGCTAAACCACTTCGCCGCCCACAACTGCGCTCTTTACTTACTGAACATCAAACCTAGCGTTTTTTATTTATAGATTTTATTTATTTGCTTTTGCTCTGGCTCTAGCTTTTATGCTTCATTTGTTCTTGTCTTGTTTTTGCTCTAGTTCTCAATTATCAAACCAATTCATTCCATAATACCCTAGTGAATCGCACATTCTGGTATTCCTGTATCCTAATATTAAGTTATGTAGGAGCTCTTCCACCTATTATAATTTCATTGGCTTGCTCTATTTTAATCTTCATTACAGTCCGGTACTAAATTGTTATTGTCCGCTATGATGCTTTCTTTCAGGTTATATGGACTATAGACGATAGATAGTATTTTTTTTTTCCAGATGGTTCAAGTAAAAATTAGCATTTATTGATTATGTAAGCAAAAGGAGCTCTGTCTGCTACCCTATTGCAACTGTTTTTCAACCTTCTCAAAAAAAATAAAATCATGAAGTTTTCATCCAGTAACTCTTTTCACTTTTGCAAAGAAAAACAAGTTTATTTTATTTATTTTTTATTTCGTTTACTGACTCCTGGATGTTAGTGTGTGTTTTATATTTAGCATGTCAGTTCTTTTAAGAAACAACGCAGCCATGATGCATGCTTCAATTGTCCGAAACATCTGTCGTCAAGGCAAATTCCTTCCAGAGGTTCTACACTTTTCCCCAGGTGGTTTGCATTGCAAATCCTCACTTGCTGAAGCTGCTTCGCTACTACCTGCAAAGGATGGGACTCGTCATTCCCCTTTGGCAGATGCTATCAGCTCTGCTGCCACACTGGTACAGCCCAAGAAGCCAATAGATGATCCTTTTTCAATAGTTTCAAAAGAAATGTCAACCCTCGCAACAAATATTGGTAAATTACTAGGCTCCAGTCATCCAACACTGAATAAAGTTGCCATGTATTATTTTCAAAGTGAAGGAAAGCATATTCGGCCCTTGATCGTTCTTGTTCTGAGTAAGGCCTTGTCTGAAATTCCACTGGCTGAAAAAGACAGAGGTTCTCGGGATGAAACTGATGTAAAGTCATCTGCCTTTTCTCGAGTCGATGATGCATTGAGTCCACTTGCCATTTTACACGAAGTGAACCCGAATGTAGTTCTCAATCCGCTGAGTCGACCCATGGATGCTTTTCCGTCAGAAACGGATGGAATTTTGCCAAAACAACGAAGGCTTGCAGAAATTGTTGAAATGATTCACACTGCCTCATTACTACATGATGATATTATTGATAATTCTTCCACGAGACGTGGTTTACCTAGTGGAAGTACTGTGTTTGGAAATAAGATGGCAATTCTGGCTGGTGATTTCCTTCTGGGTAGAGCCTCAGTAGCTATTGCTCGTTTGCGCAACGCTGAAGTTATTGAACTTCTCTCAACCACGATTGCCAATCTAGTTGAGGGAGAATTTATGGAATTAAAAAACACTTCTGTTGATAATGACTTTGAGTCCACCGATGTCATTGAATATTACATTCACAAAACCTATTTAAAGACGGCTAGTCTTATGTCAAAGTCCTGTAGAGCCACTGCAGTTTTTTCAGGTGCTCGTGAGGATGTCATTGATACCTGCTACTTGTTTGGTCGCAACTTAGGTTTGTGTTTTCAAATTGTAGATGACATGCTCGACTATAAAACGATTGAGAAAACTTTAGGAAAATCTGGAACTGGGGATTCGGAATTGAATCCTGCTTCAGCTCCGATCCTCTTTGCATGGGAGAAATATCCTGAGCTTGGTAGCCTAATCAGAAGACAGTTTAAGGAGCCAGGCGATGTGGAACAAGCTAGAAAATATGTTGAGCAATCTGGGGGCTTGGAGCGTACAAAAGAATTAGCAGTAAAGTATGCAAATGATGCTATCAGTCAATTACTTGTTCTTCCTGAATCTGATGCTCGCACAGCCTTGATAAATCTCACTAATACCATGCTCAACAGAACGCATTAAATATTATTTGTACATAGCAATCATAAGATGAAATTTTGTTTATTTTGGGTTTTCTAATAGACATGGCTTGGTGGAACTTATTTTTAAAAGCCTAGAAGGGAATCTTCTTTTCAAGTCATGGTAAAAGAGCTCAGTGTTGCGAATTCTTTCTTGAGGTTGCATGCTGACCCTTCTGCTTTTCGATTTCCAAGTCAGAAAAAGTAGTTACTCCACCTTTTCCTCCTATAAAGATGTCGTCATCTCATTAGGGATTGTAAATAACGGGTGAAAGAAGTGTTTACAATTATTGCTTGTCCATAGGATTTTTTTTTTTCTTGGGTTAACAGAGATGTTGCAATTTTCTATTTTTATTTTTATGAGGTCGTGTATTTTGTACTGTATGCAATATTTTGTTTTTCGAGAGAAACGTGAGATGTGAATAACCTCCCACCCAACTATTCAACTTGACATTTAATTATTCAACACAGAAATCCTCAAAGTCGCTATCGGGATATTTTTGTCCTATCAGTTCTCATGGAAGGAAAGAAGTGGGAAGTAGACATTGACAATCTTGACAAGGCTGATGGTCTTGAAGACTCAGTAAGCTTCTCTAATAGATACTTGTTTTTCGCAATTTAACGTTTTAAAATAGGCCTACCAAGACTTCAAGGATGCTTTGCTATATGTTATTGAAGTGAATGAATACATGGTGACAAAAGAAAAAGATGGCAATTCTCCCCTTTATACCGTTCTTAACAGTGCATATGATTCAATTGTTGATAGAATGGTTTCTGCGCCTGCAGATGTTGTTGGAATATTACTCTTCGGGCGATTATTCAACGGAGCTTCTAAGGATGAAGGATGTAAGGTATTACTTGACTTGGGGATCCCAAAAGTTGAGGCTGTGAAAAATCTTAGGGAATCGGCAGAAGGTATTCTTTGAAGTCATATTTTTCTTTTTTATTTTAAAGCTTCTAACTTGTACTAGACCTATCTAAAGATTTTTCCCAACATGAAAGCTCTGAAGATACAGTTCCACTAGCAGATGTGCTATTTCTAGCAAATCAGCAATTTTCACACAGGTTAGAAATTTCTGTGATTTCTGATCGAGCTTTATATTAACTATTCATTAGTGCGGCAAACTACCTATCACGAAGGGTATTTTTTGTGACTAGCAATGATCGCCCTGAGTTGAGCCAGGCAGGCAAGACTGCAGCGATTACCAGAGCAAAAGATCTGGGAAATATGGGGGTCACTTTTTTACCTTTTTTTATCTCTGGTAATACACAATTTGATTCCAGTATTTTTTATGAGGTAACCTTTCTGCTCATTTCATCTTGAAATTTTCTCTAACCTTGGGTTTAAGGACTTACTTTATGCTATGCCAACTATTGAATGGGGGGAGGATGCTTTAAATAGTCATTCAGCTGCCGATATTAATAATTTAAAGCATACCATCAATTCTTTGAACTCCCCTAAAAGAGCGATCTTGACTAACTTCATTGAACTTTCTCCTAAAATACTTATTGGAGTTAAAGCTTATAAACTGTTTGCTTCCCAGTCACCTGCCAAAATGGCATCAATCTGTCGTGTTCAGGATAAGTTAGAGTTTGTTGATAGGCGTACTTTAGCAGTTGCTGTGGTATGTATCTCTGGATTGTTTTGATTTTTGCATTATTAACATTGAGTAGGAAACTGGCAAGACTTTAGAGCCAGATGAGGTTAGAAGAACTTTTAAATTTGGAAGCAATTATATTCCATTCATGTCTGAACAAATTCAACAAATTAGATACATGGATTTGCCTGGTATGTGTTTTTTTTTTTTTTGTTCTCTTTTTTATCAATTCTTAGGGTCAAGCTCAAATTCTAGCTTCTACTAACTATTTTAATTAGCTATCAGAGTAATTGGATTCAAAAAAGCTGACGCTCTTGACTGGCAATTCAATATCAGTTCTTCATACTTCTTATATCCAACGGAAGAAAACTATACAGGATCTGTTCGATCATTTACTGCTTTAGCACGATCATTATGGAGTAAAGGTAAAGTTGCTCTTGTTTGGACAGTCTTACGCCGAAACTCTTCAGCTAGGATGGCAATTTTAGTCCCAGAATTACATCAACCTGCATCTGTATCAGGAAATATTCCTCAGGGACTTTTCTTAATTCCATTACCTTTTGTCGATGATTTGCGAGATCCGCCTGGTTACGATATCAATCGAGGTATGTTCTGTTATATCTTATCATGTTTATTAGTCTACTAAGCTCTTCAAATGTAGCTCCTGATTCTCTCATTGATGCCATGACATCTATAGTGAAAAAGTTGTCTATGCCTATTGGATATAAGCCTGAACGATATTCCAATCCTTCTTTACAGTGGTTTTATAAGGTTATTCAGGCTGTGGCCTTGGAAGAAGAACTTCCTGAAGTTCCTGAAGACTCAACCTTACCAAAGTTCAAATCAATCAATACTGTAGGTATAGAACGAAATATCTACATGTTATTTACTAATCTTTAATGTACAGCGTACTGGCTCTGTAATTTCACTCTGGAATGACTTGCTTCAGAAATTAAGCGCTCCACCAGCCTTGAAAAGAACGACCGAAGAAGTAAAAGAAGGACCTCGGTCTAAACAGAATAAAAATGACACTCATACCGGGTTAAAAGAAGCTTTTGAGAATGATAATCTTAATAAACTGACTGTTAATGTATTGTCAAGCTTTCTGCGAGACAATGGAGTTTTAATATCAGGGTTACGCAAGCCTCAACTAATCGAGCTTGTTAAAGAGCATTATAAAGCTACCTAAAAATTATGTTAAACTGAATTTGTACAATATGTGGTTTATAAATTCAATCTTTCACATCACGCTCTAAGATGTAATTTTAAAATAGTGAAACCCTTGAATTTGTTTTAATTTGGCAGTGAAGACAAATTCAATCCAGCCTTAATTATGACAGTTTAGCTAACTTATGACTTCAGATTTAATTAGATCACTTATAGGACTCCAGCTGTTGCACAGCTTTTAACTTGTATTGGGTATTTTCTCTAATTTCTAATAATGGAATATAATGTTCTTGATTATATTTAGAGGGCTCGCTAATACATTACTAGTCCTAAAATCAAGGGAAATTTTGATATACTTATAAAGTGAACAGCCTCGGTTTGTAAATTGCTATACTATACAATTTATTCTCTTTTAGAACGCTTTGCTTATGAATTCTATATCCTTCTACGTTACTCAATTCTTCTCAAAATTTTGATGTACAAAGAGTTATAAGGATCAAGAAATGATAAGTTTAGCAACTTTTAAATCAAAGGAAAGAATTTTTCATTGGGAAGTAGTTCTAATGACCCTCCTAAATCCATTAAATTTTACAACTAATAAGCATTGTAAGTTTTATTGGCTTCAAGAGATACTTAACTATTTAGGTGAAATGTTAGCTACTCTTTTTTTGTGCAATTATTTTACAGATTCTTTCATATAATTTACTCAACATTTAGAACCCGTTTTTCAACCAAAACAAAATTCGATATTACGCCGCCATTTAACATTCAAGCTTTACTCTTTGAGTACTATAAGAAGAATCAAAAAACCTGGCAGTGGTTTAAATTCATTGTTTCTTCAAAATGTCCGGGTATATATATATATTTTTTTTCATTCTGTGATCAAGTTTAAACTAGAAATGTGATTGGTGAAAGAATAATGTTAAGATAATAGTTCGTTTTATGAATCCACACATCATACATTCAGTATAAACATCATACAAAAAATTAAATTCTTGAAATTAAAAGGACAACTACTCGAATATGAGTCTAAAATCTATTTTCCTATCTTTGAATTGTTGATCCCTTGATCTCAGCTCGCCTGCTCTATCATCGTTTTTCTTTTATGTCCGCTTTATGATACATCCTTTCCATGCTCAATTTGATTATTTCACCTAGTGATAAGCACATGGGATATATATTGCCTACCAATCACGAAGAATGGTAAACCATTTTTTCACTTTCCTATCAATTGATAAGTTTTTGATTCTATGTTTAAATAAATACTTATTATAAACTGGATAAATTGGGAGTTCTTAAGACAATTGCTTTAATAATTGGCGTTAATATCATAATTCCACGTATCAAATGCTTCAACTAGTTTTTCTTCCTCTTCATTGATCTGTGGACAAGCATGAACACCTTTTTATCAATTTCCTAAAGAAACAGTATCACTGATAAATGCGGTTAAGGAATGATAAGTTGTCTTCTTCTGCTTAGATACTGGGTTAAGGAGCTAATAAAACCCCGCGCTAAACTTCAGGCTTTCAATGATTCTACATACTGTCTTAGAGCCTTCAGTGCCTGTCTCTTCTAGAACGAATTTGTGGAGTAGAGAATAAGGGTTTGAAGATTTGATTCATTTATTCATTTATTCATTTATTCATTTATTCATTTATTCATTTATTCATTTATTCATTTATTCATTTATTCATTTATTCATTTATTCATTTATTCATTTATCCTTGTTTGTCTTTCTTTCGGTTTCTAATTTGTCTTCTTATTTGCAAAAATTCGTATACCCTTAAACTTCAATTTGTACCGAAAGTGTCAAAATGTTATTTTTCTGTCTGGACTTTTTGGTAATCATTAAGATAGAGTTTTTTTCGGGGAATAAATGATTTTCATCGAGTTTCCATATGCTATCAAGGATATCTGATTGCACTTCCTTGAGGTATATCTAGTTAGATCAGGGTTTTAAATACTTGTCAGCAGAATGCAAACCTTACCGTTCTATTGGGCGTTGTTTTCCTTACCTTTTGAGCTTAGTTTTGCCTTTTGGATTCATCTCTCCTTGTATGGTAGTTTATTTTCATCTTTTGTAGTAGTTCTATTCTCTTGTTTGTGGCTATAATCTTTTGTTTGATTTCCAAACTACCTTTGCATTGTACTGACGACTCTCTACTTACGCACTTGAATTTTTCTCTTGCAATTTTTGACTATAAAGAGACGAGTTTGCCTTCTAGTCTAATTGTCTTGTATTTTATCACTAAGAATTCAATCCCTATCCTTCTTACTTCTCAGTTACGGTTATTTTTGTCTCATCTCTTTTTTTCAATCGCCTTTCTTTATCCAATATCAATGATAAATTGCTGCAATGTTGTTGAGATACTCATTCAGGTTCTTTTTATCATTTACCTTTTTTCTTTAGTCTACTGCACTGAAAATTATAATTGAGTAACTCAAAAACCTCTAATTACCATTCCAACTAAAGCTGGGCCTATCTATGGCACTTCAGTAGTCATAATCTCTTCGCATTCTGTATTCTGTTATTTATTTTCAAGTTGTTATCGGTTACTAGCCCATGACTACCACTTCTATTGTTGAATGATTATAGCAGCGAATTTTTACTCTAAAATTCATTAGCATCTCTATAAACTAGACTACGAAATAATTGTAAAACAAATTTGTCTTGGAATTCTTGTTAAATATTATGCTTTACATGAGCCTACGTTTTTGAGATGTTTTCTGAATTAAAATGAGCATCTTGGTCTAATTCTCTAGTTATTTGAGTGTCAATTTAGGCGTCATTCAATTCAACATGTATCACCGCTGTCTTTGCTAATACCACTTTTATTGGAGACACTGGGTTGGTTTCTCATATCAGTATATCAAGCTGGGCAGAATTCCAGTCATTGAACAACTCATGTATTAAATCTAGTGTTCTATGAATATAGTTGTAATCCATACTTTCTCATTCACTCTATTCTATTAATATTTAACCTTTTTAACATGTATCCCAAGTTTTCAAATTACTACCAGAATGAAGCAACTTGAAACACTAGAATTTCTCTGGCTGTAGTAAATTTGGGGAACTTATTATTTTTATCTTTTCATCTTCATACCCCAGCTTTAATTCTGAGATTCTAAGATGATGTTTGATTTTCTCTCCATTCAGTAGGCCGTTCCTATTTCGTGAAAGAAACAAAGATCATGAGCTTTTCACACACAAGTCTAGATAGCGAGAAACCTTAACTGGTACCCAATCCAGGGGATTTATGGATTTTTAATAATGATAGTATCATTATAAATTAGGTTTCCTAAAGCCTGCCTGTGTGATCTGACATGTATTTTTCTCCTATTCAGCTATTACAGTGTGTAAGTTCCATAAAGTAATAATTTTATACACTTTGTCGATTTTAATTTCAGTTTTATCATATTCATGTAACCACTACAATTTAGTGATAGAGTCATACCAATCGCAAATTTTAAGAAGCGCGGCACTGGGCGATAGACCAAACCTTGAACACCAATTTATTTTCTTCTTGGGGCTTTGTTGAAAAGATCATTACTATTATTCATTTTCATCATTAAGTAAATTTAATTGGAACCCTTTAATTTGGGTTATTTGAAATATCTGATTATTTACGTTTCATTAGACTCTTATATTCGGTCCATTTGTTTTCAGTTTTCATCCGAAAAAGCATCACTTAACTCACCAGATTTACTACAAAAAAAAACCTACTCGAATTGTTTTCCAGAACCAAATTAGAAGGATATTGAAACATAGATATCTATCATTTTCATAATACCTGTCTGACAGATTTTGCACGGCAAGTTGCGTTACCAAGAACCAAAGAGTTGTGTGGATTCTCAATCGTATTGAGCAAATACAAATTCCCGGATCTGGTCATTCCATATCTAAGGAATAGATAAAACATGGCTTCAAATTTTACTTGAATATGAAGCAAAAAATTAAACTGATAAAATCTATAGCCGATTGTTTTTTAAGTTGCTATATGTTAAAAAAAGATTGCGTGTGCTAGTTCAAACATTCAAAACCTTATATTGTGCAAGGCTAGGAAGCCGTTGAATATCAGTTGTATTGTTCTGACTTTTGGTAATTAGGTACAAAATAAAGTGTAATTAGTGCAGATATAATAGGACTTAACATGTTCTTTCTTTCACATATTCACTACAAAAGAGGCCTGGTCAACCCAACATTAGTCAAACAATACAATTACCCATTAAAGTTAGAATATTGGATAAATTCAAGATTAAACAGAAATTATTTTTTTATGATTGTATGTCATGCTGAAATATGACCAGTTATATAGTTTTCTTACATACCAATAAGGAGTATCGTAAGTTCGTATCCAATCGCACCGTGAAAGAAAGGTTTTAGAAAACAGACAAAACGTAAAGAAAGAAATTTTTTAAAGGTATTTCTTATTTCTTATTTGTCTGAGACACCATGACTAGGAAATTGAAACTAAGAATATTACTTAGAAGAAATAAAAGTGTTTAGGGGCCAATATATCAAAGTCAGAGCCATCCATGAAATGTTAGAATGAAATGAAAGAGTGACGAATAATAAAGAATGAAGAATGAACTAAATCAATCATGGTTTATGTCAATTGGTATTTTGCATAACTCTACACAAAGGTGGTTGTGAATTCAAATAAATAGAATAGGGAGGCAACGAGTTGAATAGTTCCATAATACATGAAATATGGGAGACTAAATGTAGCTTAGAGAAATTAGTATTGCTAATAAAATGAGTCTAAATATCTCTTTCTTGACAGTTGAATCTAAATTTATAGTCCTGGTGTAGTTATGAATTCAATGTTAACGATATCAGTATATGACTTCAGCCATGTTTGATGTTTGAAAAGCCATAACTGTCATGCAATATCGGGCATCTTTAAAAGCTTGATTTAAACTCATTTTGGACCCATACCAGAATACAAATAAGGGCAAGACGATGGTTTGGCTATCTGATTCAGAATAAGACTAAGTTAACAACAAAAAGTGATAGGAAAGAAAAGCTTTTATCATATTCATAAACAATTTAATTTAAAGTGAAGTAAACTCGGCAATAAATTACTTGAAAGGATAAAAGGATATTTTCCTGTTTTGCTCAGTTTTCATAGAATTATATCTTTATTTTATTATGTCTCTTTTAACTGATATCAAATTAATTATGTTTGTGTACATTGATTTGGATTAACAAATATGAAGACTCAATCGACTGAGAGATACATAGTTACATTTACATACATCTATAGATTGTTTATTTACATGTTTATTTATTAGTTTATTAACCAACCAAAAAAAAGCTACAAATTCATTTCATCCTTGCCGCTTTGCGATTATTTTTTTTTTGTTTTTGTTTATTTTGTTTGTTTGTTGGTTTGTGACCTCGGATACTCTTACACACGTTTTTTGACTGTTGAGGTGTGTTTTGGTTTACATCCTGTCTCTTTCACACGTGAAGAGATAAATAAAGAAAGAAATGTATTAAATGAATTTCGTTGTTTTATATTCTTATTGCTTGCTAGGCGATAATGTCCACTCTACCAATTAATATGACATGTTTCATTCAATCCCCATCTCTGAAATAAAAATAAAATAAATATTAAATAAACATAGTAATCATTTAATTAATGGTGCAATGTTAGACTATTCAATCTACTTGAAGCCTTGCCTTGGCACGGCTTGATTTTAATTTTACTGTTTTGTGCCTACAGCTTAGATGCTTGTATTTTAGTTATCGTTCGTCAAGTTAAGCCAAGATCATCGCGATTCGGCGACAGATCTACAGCCAATATTATATATGTATGAAAAGCTATATTCCTTAAGCTCGACTTTTTCTTAGTAGGAATCGATCTTGATTTAATTCATAAACAAAATATTACAATTTCTAGTAGGCAACTAATTAATAATCAATGTAAATTACTAAATATTATTTTAAATTAACAAACAAAACTACCTCGATCCTAAAGAGAGGACTTTAAAACAAAAAGGCAAAACATTGCTCTTACTCTGCCTTCTCGTGCTGAGTAGAGACACGTTGCATGGCGACAACAAAGTCTTCAATAGATCTTTGAGGAGGCTTCTCCTTAAGACCCTTACCGTGCATGAAACGATCAAATCCAACGGATCCTTGCATGAGGTAGTAAAGACCTCCGAGAACGCAGAAGATACCGAAAGAGTAAATCCAGACACGAACAACGGTGACCATGGAAGTCTGGCCATGAACGAACCAACCGAAAACACAGAAGAGAGTAGCGATGACGTCGACAATGAAGACGGCACCAGAAAGTTCCCAAGAAGGAATGGAAGACCAGAAAGGACCATTGGCACGAGTGACGAAAATCAACCAGTTCTCGGTAAGGGAGATCTGCAAGAAAAGAATGGCATCAATCTGACCAAAGTTTTGAATGATACCACCACCTCTGGTGAACATTGTGGTGAGGACAATCCAGGTACCGATAGCAAGAACAATTCCGAGAAGAATAGACATTCCCCAAAGCTTAGGAAGGTTCCACTTGACAGGCTTGGGAGAGTAAGGAGCGTTATCGTAAGCAATGGCAAGAGTAGCAACATCAGCAAAAATGGCAATGAAGACAACAAGGTTGATATCAAGAGACTCGTTAAGAATGGCAATCCAGAGACCAAGGAAGATTTCCAAATGGAGGGAAAGAGCGATACGGTAAACAACGTAAGAGTACATACGGTGGAAAATCTGACGAGAAGTCTTAAGAGCATCAATAATAGCAGAGAGACCAGGAGCAAGGAAAACAATATCAGCAGCAGAACGAGCAGCATCGGAAGCACCTTCGACAGCGATACCAGTATCAGCCTTCTTGAGAGAGGGAGCATCATTAACACCATCACCAGTCATGGCAACAAGGTATCCACGCTGTTGGAGAATCTCGACGACATTGTACTTATGCTGGGGGAAAACCTCAGCGAAACCATCAGCAGCCTCAACGAAATCGTAAACCTCAGAACCAGACATGTCACCACCGCCACCGAGACCAAGACGCTCAGCATCGTAAATGTTAGTACCAAGACCAAGTTGACGGGAAGTTTCACGAGCAATACCGACGGCGTCACCGGTCAACATCTTAATGGAGAGACCGAGACCCTTAGCTTCGTGGACAGTGCGGGCAGTATCGTGACGAG
>JAJLWW010000093.1:0-23460 GCA_030570935.1 Geotrichum klebahnii
TGGACGGTTTGGCCTAGAGCCCATAACGAAACAAACAAAAAAAAAAATGAAAATAAAAAACAACCCAATCTATCAACCAACCTACAGTACTAGTCCTTAACGGCTGGTTGAAAGGCTTAATCAAGACATTTAGGCACAGCACAGCATGGAACAAAGTCATGCATGATCTGAAGGGCGTAATCAAAACTTAGTGTAGACGCTTTTCTGGCATGTTTTTTTTTTAAAAAAATAGATAAATATATATGAAAATTTAAAATTTATGTTTTGACTTTCCATCTTCTACTCTTTGATGTCGTCTACCAACCCCGTAAAATGCCTGTCCCTCTCTTTCGCTCACTCGCTCGTATGGATTATCTAGAATTTCCGTTAGTGCTAAAATTTCTCCGAGAACAGAACTCAATCTAAACTTATCCTGTCCAAGATAGAAATAAAACCACCCACTCTAAAACAAAGTCTAACCCACCACAGGTTGATTTTGTATCCACCCTAAATCACAAAAACGCTTGCTCGCCTTACACTTTGCCCAGAAAACTCCACCCCTACATAAACCGTTGATGACCAGTTAACGGTCGGTTCTCGTGATCTTAATTACGTTAGGTTTTTTTGTTTTTGTCTAGTAAATTTTTGTTTATGGTTTGTTTGTTTCTCTCATTATAATTTTATTATTATTATTTTTTTTGTTTTTGGACTTCGTTTATTGTTTAATGTTTATTCCAAATTAATAACCTTTAATGACTCTCCCATACCTTAACCTTACTACATTAGAAGCACTCGATCGTAACAGAAGTTCCTATCATATAAGCTGTTTTTTTTAAAAGAATTTATTATTTCATTTTGGGTTTTCCTGTTCCATTTCACCATTCAACTTTTCCCCGGTCGTAGTTTTATCAAGGCAGGATAAAAGGCGGTGGTTGAATGCACAGGATATGTCAACGTTGGTTATTTCTAGAGGCATAGAAAAGATCCAAAACCCACATTTTATAAGACCATGAGTAAATCCAGAGAAGGTGAGTATGTATGTCTTGAGAAAAAAAACTCATCATCCGAATTCTCGTAATGCCTTGTGGTTGTTAATGCCAATCTATAATCGCAGCAGCAAACACAATCTCGCTCCCTGTGTTGAATATTTCCCTTGTAGATGAATCCCATGACCACTCCGGTTTCCCATTACTGTTTTTTTATTCCTTTAAACCTTCCGCTATTCTTTCTCTATCTAGAATTTTATTCGCTTCACTACCTTCATCTGTCACTGTCTTGGCTTTTTATCTAACTGTTCATCTCTCCCCTATCGTCTCCTCTAACATGATACAGATCTGTTCTTGTTCAATGGATCAAGCTTTTTCGCAAGATGGAGAGTTTAAACCAAAAAATTTAAAAATGAATTTAAATCAAAATTTAAATATAAAAAAAAAAAGACGTTTCGAGCGTTGGCTCAATAGTACTATTAGTAAAGTAAGGTTTTTGGTTTCTCTTCTTTTAACATTTAGGACTTGACCTTAAAAAATTTCCATATGGAAACATTTCCTCTCGACTACCCATTTTTTAACTTTATTTTCCCCATAGTCTCCTAATTCAATTCAGTTTAATTCAAATCAAAACATAAAAATAGAATAATTTAAAGCCCACCTTTTATTGAAGGACTAAAGGATTCCAAGATCTAATTAGGCGAATGGTGGGTGTTTTGTGACCACCACAACCACAACCACCGCCGCCGCCATCATCTTACTACTATTAGTTAAGAATTATATCCTCCACCTCCTCTTTTCTTAAAAACCACCATCATGTATATCTATTGGCGCGCCATTATAAATGAATTGGATTGGAGGGTCGTACCGTTAGAGGATAAATAAACATAAATATAAACATGACAATAAAAATAAGTAAAAATAAAAATAAAAAAGATAAAAATAAATAGAAATTAACAATAAATAAGTAAAAATAAATAATAAAATCGATAATTAATTCAATAACCAAGCAAAAAATAAAATCAATCATTAAATAATTAAATAATTGAATAAATAATTGAATAATGATAAATAACAAATAACAAATAAATACGTAATAATAAGTGAATAAAATACTATTTTTATTACCTCCTCACCTAGATAATCAACACTTTGACGATCTTCATAGTCCTTGATATTATTATTATTACTACTATTATTATTATTATTATATGCGCTGCTGCTTGCTGCGTTCTACTGCTGCTGCTAGAAGAGAAACAGAGGGGGCCTTTGGGTCCGAATGCTTTTGAAGCTGATCATCGTTTCCAATGTTTCCAAGATTCTGGGATTACCAAAGAATAAAAAGATTAGGTAACACATAATTTTTTTTAAAAAATGGTTAAGGAAAACAAAAACCAAAAAAAAGAATTAAATGAAGGTCGCTAATAGGTCCAAACAAAAATCTAGACATACCTCCATCATCGTCTTAAAGATTAAGTATGACCTACGTCGTAGCCTAGTTACTTGAAAGAGCCTGATAGGATGCGTTGCTTTTGTTGCTACTGCTACTCTTGCCGCCAGCTTCTTTATCAAGTAACCTTCTGCTCCTCGCTCGCTCCTCTAAATGAATAGGTATACACATACAAGTATATATCTTAGCACTACTTGGTCAATTAAAAAGGTTCATGTTATCCTAGAGCACGCGTGGGTTAATATTGTGATGCAGTTGAGAAACCTGGTTTTGAACTCGAAGTAAGTGGTATTTATTATTATTTTGTATTATTATTTGATTATTATTGTATAGTTTTTTGGTTTTTATTATTATTATTATTGACTTCTCTTAGGGTTACCTTGTACAGTGAAAGTTGAAAGTTATAGCCATATCATGACTGTTTTTAACCATTTTGTAAATATCTTTTAGCCATTTCACATACAATATCATAACCACGCTCTATTCCCACCACCCCTTTTCCAAAGACTAAACCAAATCCAGCGCACTTCATGAACTTCACTGGACGGTTAAGAATCCTAAAGAAACTCTTTTGGCAGAGCACGAGTCGCAATTTCAAAAATTAACACCATATATATTGTATTTCAGTGTTGTGTTGTGTTGTGTATATATATTGCAAGTTATTAGTTCATTCACGACACTACGAAAACCTGTACCAAGACTCTCCACTACCTCCACTGCAACTACCACTACTACTCTAGAATTTAATATTAATATTAATAATATTATTTTCTGGGTTCTTTATTTTAATTTTGTCTTTTTCGTACCATGGCAGGCAGCATCAGCAGCAGAAGCCTGAAGTAACCAATCCACAGGCGCATCATAGGTGTTCTACTTTACCACCCTCTCCAGTGACTTCACGCACTCTCTACGCGCACACCACGTTATGGTGCGGTTCTACTTGGTGCTTGGTTATGTTGATCTGTACATTCCTTAATGTTTTCTATACTGTAGGCCGAGCTTAAACTGATGCAAAATTCCCGAACACGAAATAATAACACAGATATCAGAACCAAAAGGGTAGTGATTCTCGCCCTACAGAAAAAATAATCCATATATAAAATATCAATGTAATAAATATGCACCACAAATAATAATATTCATAGTAATATCCATCATCATCATAATAATTTTTAAGGTTTGAGGTTTTAGGTTTACTGTAAATGTCAAAAAACCTTCTGCATTGCACCCATACATATTGCACCCTCACCACACAGTACATAAAGTTAAAGAGTGCGTCACAAAAACACAATTATCACACAAAACTTAAATTTAAAAACCAGAAAAAGCCGAATTGAATACGAAAGAATGTATTAAATATTCCAGCAAAAAAACAAAACAAAACAGAAGGTAAATCAAGCGACCACAGAGAACTAAAAAAAAAAAAAAATTAAGCACACTTTGTATAACAGATATTCATTTAAATTGACACGTAAAAGCTGTTAAGCAAAACAAACGAAACCAAAACATTCGTATCAACCAATTCCAAGGCAATAAAAATACAACTACTGCACGTCTAAGTGAAAGCGCGCAAGTATAGACTTTTGTATGTAAATATATATATTTAATTTCACAATGTCCACTCCAATGGATAATTAATCGGCGGAATATAAACAATATCTACAACAAGGCAGACCTTGATTATCAAACCATATACAAACTGATGAACAACGACTCAACTATCACTAATACTTCAGATCGTCCTTCCCCTTTTTTTTTATAACTGCCTTGACTATTTAGTTTTTTTTGTTTAAAACATTCAATAAAAATCATCTGATTTTTTTTTTCCAGGATTAGTATCTCCTTCTCTCTGTCTCTCCTCCTGTCTCTCTCCTTCTGTCTTTCCTTCTTCCTTTATTAACTCTCTCTATTTGCCCTCTATTTTCCTAATCTTTCACCACTACTTCATAATGTAATAATAATATTATTACTAGACTGGGTGCTACGCATTTTATCTGGTTTGGTATGATTTAATATTGACCAGAATAAATTATTTTATTTTTAGTGTTACTTGTTTGTTAGATTAGGATTTTTATACATTATGCTGTAGAATAACCTTATTTTGATATCCACCCACATTAAGTCTTTGTGATACTCACTCACACGTGAATCTACTCTAGGTACGGGAATGAATTATCTGCGTCTTCGGCCGCCACTTGCTTTTTGTATTTACCTTTTATTACCTTGGAATATTCATAGTATCATCAGGTTGCAAGTGGCGGTGCTAGTAATAATGAGCGGTGAACTTTTGATATATCAATTCAATTGCTCAATTGTTCAAATTTTTTATGCTCTGCTAGCTTTTGTTTGAGCCTATTTCAATAAGTTCTTTACTCAAGTTTGTAGAAAGAAGAAGGGACAGAAAGTCAAATAATTAGACAAATTCTATCGACAAAAAACAAATATAAAGTAATACAAAAATTATTATTAATAATAATAAAAGAAAAATCATAAAACCGTTAAATTCTCACAAGTTTAAGAGTTAAGTTGTAAGTACAACAAGCATAAGTGGTATTTGAGCAAAGCTTTTTCAAGAATATAAAGTCTATGAAATGAAATAAATACGCAGTTCAACATGTATTCTGAGCATGCATTCACACTTTCCCACTTTTTAGAATTTCACTTTAGACAGGTACATAGTTTTTGGGTTTTGTTCTAAATAATAATAATAATAATTATAATTATTATTATTACAATAGTAGAGTCCACGACGACGGGCTGCTGCAATAGTGGTCTGGAATAGACGATAAGAAAACATAGCTACAAAGTTACTAGGAAAGTCGGAAATGTGTACAACAAAATCATCCCCATTCAAAAGCATGAAAATAAAAAGACTTGAATGATAACAGCGTATTCAAGGTCCTGTGCATTTCAATGTTGAGTTCGTTAAATGGAAAAAATAGGCTCCACGTAGTCAAGATTTTGTACACGTAGGATTTATTAACGATATATTTGGCGATACTTCATGAATAAGGACACACACAGTAGGAACGCTCGTGATAGAAGGCATTAGCACCGTACGCATCGCTTGTCTATTTTTACATTCCCTTCGTCCATTCTAAGATGTGTATAAAACAAAGCCACAGAATCAAAGGCAGTAAGGACAGGTCGTCTGAACCCCATATCTTGGAACTTGGCAGTTGATGACTTTTCATATTATGCGTACTTGCTCGTCTGTTGAAGTGTGTCTCTACGTATTCTTTAATTGATTTGAATTTGAAAAAGCCCATTTTTTTAGGAAAAGAATAGTAATCGAAATATTCTCTTTTGATTCTTTAATGTACCAGTCCTCCGCTACTCCTTAATAGTATCGCAAGTCGAAGACATTCAGCACGGTGTTGTATTCTTCCAATGAAAGCCCCATGGAAAAGAAGCCAAACATGGAAGAAGGAAAATCTGCAAACAAAAAAAAAAAAGAAACAAAATTTATACACATATGAAAATTTTATCATATATTTTGTATGATATATCTTTTTTGAAAAACCCTAAAAACTAAAATAAAAAAATAAAATACAAAAAAAAAGCCAAAACCTTATATCCAAATACCCACCATCGCGGTGAAAAATGGAAATAGTTTTATTTCTTTTATTGCCGTGAAATGAAGATGATATAACATGAGAAGATTATTCATATAACAAATATGATACCAAGAACATATAAGGAAAGAAGAAATGATAAAGGTATCAAAAAAAGTTTAATCAATGCCATTTATTTTCTGTGGGAGAAGCTTAAATTCCCAACTTTGCACTGCGCACAAGAGAGAGAATAGAACTTGGAAAACAAGGCGAGAGAACGAGATCAAATATACAGATTGCTGTGGGCAATAATAACCATAAAAAATAAAAGTGAAAATAATAATATTCATCATCATCATCAGCATTATCACCACCATCGTTATTATTAAAAAATATTAATGATAATTCAATATATGCTCAAAACGCTAGCTTTAGTTGCACCAGTTGCACCTCGTTGTCAATTTCCGAGGACGAGGACGAAGGAAACGTGAAAAAGAAAAGTAAAATATCAGCGAACCCATAATACAACATATATAACTCTTTCCCTTTTTTTCCAAGGCCACGAGTAAATCCCATGGACCCATGGTACTAGTAAAAAAGTTACGGCTACAAATAAAATGCTTTTATACCATATCCTCAGTTCACGACACGCACGCGCGCTTAAAGCAACCGGTATAATTTTTGTTGATATATAGGTATTTTTTGGCTTTTTGTTGTTGTCTGAACAAGAAACAGCATTTTTTGTTTTTCAAGCCGTACGGCGCTATTTGTTTGTAAAATCCACGGCTTCCATGCCGTTTCCCCGCCGCTTAATCTTGCATTGAAATAAAGCAGAACAGCAGCAATGAGTTGGAGATATCTGTAGGTGAGTAATATCAGCAGAGGTATTGTTAAGAAAAGTGGGTGGGTAGGAGAGCCTCTTAGAAAGGTCGTCATGCTGTGTGATAACTGCCTTGGAGAGAGTGGAGTATGGGAATATTGGAACATCAGCCATGGGTTACAGAGTGATACTGAAATCAATATACGCAGAGTAAGCTTACAATGCAGGCCTCGGTTGAATTTTCCATTTGCTCTGTACAATTGTGATAATTAGTTTTGAATATGTTATTGTTTTTCTTGTCAAGTACTCATGTTTTCCATTCATCTCTCATTATCATGTTTATTTACCGACGTAAATGATTCTTGGAGGCATAGATCCCCTCTTCAAGCATCAAAATCATCCGCGAAAATTTAGCGCCAAAATATAAAGCTTGCACAATATACTTCTGCTATTTCAGGGCCTCTGCTTTTAGCCAACCCAATGCACAAATCTAATTGTTTGCTGTGAAATGTAATACACCTTTTTTGGGTTTTGGCTTTTTAAGTGGTGAACAGTCCCTCAAATTACGTTTCCTGGCATTTAAAGAAGGTTGGATTTAAGATATGATAGTTTCAATTCTATTTCAAATGATTATATTTTACCTCTTACCTCTTGGTCCCAATTGAAGTTACGAATTCCATGCACAACTAACCCACTGGCTGAAATGACAGTAAAAAGCAACAGTAACAGTTGAAGTGGTGATATTTCTATTAGCAGAAGGAGTGGTGTTGTTGAAGCAGTAAAGCCATCATCTACGGCACAATTGGTTCTTATTGCCCGTATATTAATACCTCACTCATCCAAGTATTTTTATAGTAATTGGGGAACAAAAAAACGAAATGAACGATACTAGAAACATGTACAATATAGATCTACACAAAGCATAGCCTTAAAGGTAAATCAGTCACTAATTGAATTTCACTAATCATACTCCACTAAAACAAGAATAAAAACAAAAAAGCAGGCTTAAATTAACTTCAAAAGAACAGAAAATTTTAAGTTTTGTATATCATCATTCGTTTTTACAGTTTCTTCAACAGCCTCTTGACCTTTCTTCCATTTGCTATCAGAAAAAAAAATGTACGCGTGTCCTGTCATTTGAAGGAAAAAAAAAGAGGACAAGAATCAGAAATCATTTCTAATATACTTTTCATGCTCTTGCCAACTCTAAATTCCGGCATATTTAGTAGCAAGCCTGAACAAAAAAAGTCACAAGTTAAAGGACTTCGTGATATACCTAAACTCCCATAAACAAGTCCGTGCGAGAAAAAAAAGGGTCAAAATTTGAGAAACCCAAATAAAAAAAAGAATTTAATAAAATGAAAGGTAAAGGTGAAGGTGAAGGTAAAAAAAATCCAAAATCACTAGGGCGAAGGTCAAGGTAACGGCAAGAGATCAAAGTAAATGTAAAACTAGGCTAAAGGTAAAGCAAGAACAAAAGTCAAAGTCAAAAGCAAAGTAAAAAAGTATCCAGATTGAACAAGAAGCATACAACAAATTGCAAAAGAAAAACAAACCAAAATTATAATAATAGTAATTAATAGGAATTTCATACATATATTCTCATGAACTTACCTTCAAATTCAATAAAACCATGTAACGCCTTGATGGAACTTCAGCTTTGCTGCTAATTCTATTTCCCCCACACATGGACGTAAATTCACAAATTCTTATTTTCACATTAGATATTACAAGTTCGAATGCCGAGATCTCACTTATTGGTGAATTTGGACTGGATTTACATGATACCACAAGTGTGCGCCTTACTCGTTTTTAGTTTGGAAATGTGCTGATTGGAATTCCAGTAGTAATAAGTTATGTCTATAGATAACTCAAAAAAATCCAATCTTCCATCTTGTTCAATTTTAGTTTCACTTTTCAAGGTTCTTGAAATCTAACACAGCCTTTTCGGATCCCGGATTTCATTACTATCTTTAGCTTTCTGGAAGCCCCGAATGTTCATATCATTTAATTCTGGGAATGTTGCATCTATTTCAAATAATTTTAGCCCAATTTTATAGTCTTGCTCTTGGGATTTTCGGTTTAATTTTTAAATTATATCAAATGTATAATCTTGTTTATTGATATTTTGTCATCCTGTTCATAAACAAAAAAGTCCTTTTTCATACATTAGATGTGATATTAGGTCTTTGTTAAATTCAATAGATAGAGTCTTGATAAGATGAAGGCATTCTGTAAATTGAAGCTGGTTTAGCAATCTTGAATATCTGTACACTTGAATATTGAAGTAAATTATTGAAATCTAGGAATAGCAACCGAGTAGAACACTTTACTCATGGTTCAATTTACCCACTACAATCACAAACCCCATACAAGTCAAGTCCAACTACAAATACACGGAAATAAATTGAAAACGTCAAGAATAAATTATAATAGTAAAAAGAATAAGAAAAATATAAAAAAGAATAAAAAAAAAGACAAATAAAGAGTAATTAGAAAAAATAATAAATAGTACCATTCATACACACCCATACACCCATACACATCTTCATCAATTTATCAATTTTAGTAGTAATTTGGTCACGTTACCATTGCTGCCCCTGGTTATACGCATAATTGTACGCGTAATTAGGCTGAACATGTTGACCCTGAATATCAGGCTGCTGTTGCTGTTGATGTTGCTGTTGCTGTTGCTGCTGTTGATGCTGCTGTTGTTGCTGAAGGAAAACAGGGCGAGGTGAATATCCTTGTTGCTGAGCTGGCGCGGCATTGGTGTCTGGGAGTCGACGTGGATCAGCACCACTGGCGTCCAGGTGGTGCTCGTGCGGGTATGCTTGGTACGAGTAGCCCTGTTGCTGGGTGAGTGGTGGCAGCGAGGGAGAATAAGCGGCAGCAGCTGCTGCGTTGAGGGTCATGGGCGCTGGCCCCGTAGTGGTGGCGGTAGTTGCACTGGCAGCGGGAAGTCGCGTGTACTGGTGTGGAGATGCCATGTTTGGATAGTATTCGGGTTGTAGAAATTGCTGTTGGGGCTGAGGCTGCTGCTGGGGCTGCTGTTGCTGGCTATAAGGGCGGTACCCGACATAGGGAACAGCAGGAGTCGCACCAAGAGGCTGGCCACTTCGGTAGTACGCGGCGGCAGGAGCGCCATTGGGCGAGGCTGTTGTCTTGACTCTGGTACCGTCGAAATTTTGAATCTCGACTTCATAGGGAACATCGTAAGGCCCGGGCGGTTGAGGTTGTTGTGGTTGCTGGTGTTGTTGTGCATGCTGCACGTATTGCAGGGGCTGTTGGTGCTGGGGAAGAGGCTGGATAGGTCTTGGGGTGTCCGCGCTATCAAGTGGGACACGGAAGTTCTGTCTTTGTGTTAACTCCTCGGAGATTGGTAAGTCTTTGAAAAACGAACTGTTTGAAGGGGTATCAAAGACTCCAGAGAGTACGTCCTCAGGCTTGTAGTATGAGACCAGATGATGGGGCTGGCCAGATACAATGATTGACATTGTCTTTTTGATCAAACCATCTTTCTTGAACCCGTAGGAGTCAACGAGAGAGCCCACCAGTGAGCGTTCAACTGGCGCATCGTCCAAAGAAGAAACCTGGTTTGGGAGATCAATCTGGATGGGCAATGAGGAGCCAGTGACACTGCCAGTCGCACCGGCAGGAGGAGGATATTTGACATCCTCGTCAGTTCCTGGGGACAAGCGGCCTGCTCCACCTGAAGAGTATGGAGAAGAGCCTGGTCTTTTATTCCGTCTGCTGCGTTTGTTTGTTTGCTTCTTTTCGCCGGGAGTAAATGGCTTTTCGAGCTGGCGATAGACGAGAAAGTTGCCTAGAATGCGAGATGGCGACCAAGCAATGCCGTCTGTCCAACGTTTGATACCAGAGGTCTGTTCATTAAACACGAAGACAGCACCAGATCGGACGAGTTCTGAGCGTTCTCTGTCATGGGGTCTGCGGGAGACTGCCGGGAGTCTGCCAGAGATGGTAGCCTGGAACAAGATCAGGGCATCCTGAGTGTTGCTAACATAGCCTGTGTAGGTTGGTTGTAGATTCATCACGTGCGGAAGTGCGATTTAGATTAGAGTGTGAGAGCTAAAAGCTTGCGAGGGAGAAAGATAGACGTAGAGAAGGTTAACGTTTGGTATGGAGGAAGAAAGCGGTAGGTGGATGAGAAAGAAAGGGAAGAAGGTTTGATTTTTAGTGTTTAGGAGCAGGGAAAGAGGGAAATGGTGGACAGCGAGACGAGGCGAGACGAAACGAGATGAGATGAGGGACTAGAGAGGGCAAGACACAGGCACGATGAAGATGAATAAGTAGAAGATGAGAAATGAAATGAATTACCAAGGAACTGAATAAATAGAATAAATATGAATATAGCAATAGGAATAGGAAATAGAAGCAGAAATGAAAAATGATGAAAAATGAAAAATTAAAAGAAAAATAAAAATACAAAAAATATAAAAAGGAAAAGGAAATTATGATTTTTATATAAATGAAATGAATTTGTTTTTGTGTTCTGTGAGTATTTTATATTTTGTTTTTATTTTAGTTTTTTTAGTTTATTTTTATTTGTGTCTTTAAGAATTTATTTTTTTTCCCTCTCTGAGAGCCAGAAATAAAAAGGCAGAATAATAATGAAATAGTATAATAAAAAAATTAAATAATATACAATAATGATAATAAGATAATATAATAAATATAATTGTGAAATAAAAAGGTTCAAGTAAAGTTTTTTTGTTGAAATCTTAATTTTCAAAAAATAATATATGATATAGCCAGTATATGTAAAAATAAAATATATAAAAATAAATAACTAAATACATGTAAAATCACAAAATGACTTGTACTATCAATAATACCCATGAGAACAGATGGCCAAACTTTGCTAAGTTTCTGTTTTCTCGAGTGCTGGTTGATACTACTACGTTTCCTTTTCTTTCAATGGGATTTGATGAATTAATTACTGGTGAATGCCGAGTTCTTGATGATCATTAATACGTTCAACTTTTCATAATTCTTTGAAATATCTATATAAATACCTTTATAACTTGAGTTTCAATTGACATTTGGCATTAACAAATCTCCAGTGTTTTATGTTATTTGTATTTATTTTGGGCCTTCGAACCTGTCACTTTCGGTACAGATTTCGACTTCCATCACAGACAGAAACGCAGAATTACTTTTTCAATGTATTTCTTTTCTTTTTCATGCTTTTTGGTCAAGAACTAATCTCAAATTTGATTTTTATGAAAATAATAATAAAATATAATAAAATCAAAAAAGAAATTATTATAAATTAATGAATAAAAGAAATTTAGTAAAAGAAGTAATTATGCATTACGTTTTTTAAAAAATGTAGAAACTTACACTTAAAAACCATAAAAAACAAAAACCAAAAAAATATATTTTCTTTTTGTCCAAATTACTATTAACTTTTCCTTTCTTTTTTTTGGTCTTACTTATTATTTGTTGTTAAGATATTGGTTTTTTTTTTTGTCTTTCCCTTTAGTACTTCACAACATGTTCGGTGTTATGCTCTGTCATTCAAAGTTCACTCATAATTACAAATGTCTGATACTATGAGAGACTGGTGTATCTTGGTTATGTACGTACGTTGCCCACTAGTCTAGTTAAGAGATAAACAAAAAAAAAGCCTCAAAAGAAAGTAATTATTTGTGAAGTGAAAGAACAAAAAAAAGAAAATACAGAAAATGGAAATGCAATGTGCATGGAAACTAGAAATAGAACTGAAGTTTAGATATGATCTACAATGTTCTACATTAGTTCTACAAAGATATAGTCCATTTTAAAGTATTAATATAAATGTATACACCTAAGATATAAGTACAAAAGGACTCGAGATCAGGCCAGTTTAGCCCCCCAGTTAAACTTCAGGTTGAATACAGGTTGAATACAAGTTCAACACAAGTTCAACACAAGTTCACTTCAAGTTCACTTCAAGTTCAACTGCTACTCTCGTTCAAGTGTCAAGTTTTTTGGAATCAGGTTCATTGTGGGTCATTCACCATTTTCACACTTTCTTCCCCTATCTTCGCAATGACATATCATGATTAGTATTACCTAGTATTATTATCTCCTTTCACTGCCCTTTGAACACCTTATTTTTATCGGCCTTGACCTAAGTCCTCTGATACTGACCCTCTATCATTTCCACCCACCCGACTCTCACCCAGAATTAATTTCCGTTGAAGGAATTTCAAACCGATGAGAAACCACCAAACGTGAAATCTATAATAGAAAGAGAAATAAATATTAGAACTCGAATCTAAGTTAGATCTTGTATTTGCGTATGATTGTAGTTGTAGAACACTCATTGATTTTTCATTTCATTTCATTTCATCTTCAGTCGTGCACATGTAGGCAGTACTATCAAAGACAATAACAAACAATGGAAATTAATTTCAAGTCTCCATAATTCTTCTACTCATGGGACCTAATGAGTTTAGTACACATCTAGCCAAGCATTCAAGTTTAACAGTCTATGAATATCACTGAAAATCACGAAAATCAAATATATATATCATGTAAAGCAAACAAACGAGCAACAGAACAAGCAACCATAACAAAGTAATTAAATAAATCCATACATATAAATAAATCAATAATTAAAACTAAGCAACGCAATAATCCTTGAAGAGTCAAGCCAAGCTTAGAGTGTTTCCATGTATTTCAATACTATATTAAATAGTTATATAGTTATATAAATATATATAAAAATGAGATATAATTATTTCATTTTATTTTCTTCATTGCTTTAGTTATCATATGGAACTAAACACTAAATCTTCCTTCTAGAATACTTCCTAATTCAATCCACCTCGGCCTAACTTCTTCCCTCATCTCACTCACTTAATCCAGCTTATCCAATAACCCCTCACTGCTGGACCCTCCGCCCGCAATTCGCAGCCTGCGTCGGAAATACATCCCGGCAAATACGACGCCAGCAATACACAGCACCACGAGCATCTGATGCTCTAAAGCATAGTTGCGCCCATAAGTCATAATGCGACCCACCTGCCCTTGAAGTGCGACTGAACGAACTCGTGGATTTGTGCTGCCAATCTCGCTAATAGTCTCTAAAATTTGGGATCTCGACGGCAAGAGTATTCCATGGCCCCAGTTGCGGTCCCAGTACCTCCCTGCAGACTCCTCATTGATGACTACTCGCGATACGTACCCTTCATTTGATCCATACCTTGATTTTACCCATCTCTCCCAAAATACCCCATCAATCCATGCTATTCCAATCCGCTGCCGTTCGGTGAGCTCAACACGGATGTGGTTGGCCGCCTCCTCTGCCTTCTTGTCACCCTTGTCCTTAGCCTCCTCGATCTTCAATTGCTTCTTCTTGCGGAGCTCTTCAATCTCCTCCAGCTCTTGCTTCTCCATGATCTGCTGCAACTCTCGTGCCGTAGCCTTCAGCTCTTTGATGGCGGCACGTGTGTCAGACTCATCGCGAGGGTCCAAAATGGCAAGAACAACCATCTTGGGTGAAAATAAATCTTTGCTATTGAATGGAGTCAGCTGCGGAACTAGAGGAACCCTGTTTTCCTTGGCCCAGGACACTAGTCGTCCATGGTCGCGAATCTCGTTGGGTGCTTGAGCAGGGTAAACTACCTTTTTATTGGCAGATACGGCATAGAGAGCAGGCAGGCGTTCAGCGCCTAGGGCTTGTACAAGTGCAACATCTTTGGATTTAACGATGTTGACAGTTCCCACAATAGCAACGGCTAACTTCTCAAGCGCTTGAAAATCTTCACTAGATGTAGCTTTGTCGTACAAGTAGACAAAAGTCACATCGTCATCAATATTGTCGGTGGGCTTTACAAGCTCTTTATAATTAGCAAGTGTAATTTCCTTGGGGTTACGAGCACCTACTGCGCGGTCAAGGAATTGTAGCAAATCTCCTAGTCCACGTAGGCCAAGATATTCAGACTGAATTGATGACGCAAAATATTTGAGCGTTGGCATTTCATGCACTCCAGCTTCTTTACACAACTGCTTTTCGACATCACAGTTGACTTGTGCAATATTCAAGTGGCCTCGAGCCTTCACAGCCATTTGGTTCCACGCAGGCTGAATATCGCGAGAGTAACTGGATGATGGTGAGTAGAACTGCACAAACCAAGAGTCTCTAGTGGCAGTTACGCGACGATTAAACTCCTTGTGGTCAAGTTCTTCTGAAATACCCTTTGGATTAGGTCCAGATGCATTTTCATCACTATCAGTCTTATCTTTCTTGAGAGTATCTTCAAGGCCAGGAAATTTTTCATTCACTGTGGCAGTCGATGCCGGGAATTTCGGAAACCCTTTTGTAGCCTCTTTTTTTTCCTCATCTTTCTTCTCTTCAGTTTTATCACCGCCTTCTACTTTGGCATCTGGATCAAGTTCTTTTAACTTTTCTTCAATGTACTTTTTGAAATATTGCTGGCCGCTAGATTTCTGTGAATCGACCAATTTGGCATCCTTGTAGAGATGGATGGCTGGATATGCCATAACATTTTCCTGTCCACACAGGTCTCCTTGGGAAACACAGTTGACATTTCCAAATTTAACGGAGCCCTTATATTCATCATATAACTTAGTCCAAGTAGGTGCAAAAGCCTTACAATGGTGGCAGTAAGGTGAAAAGAATTTGATCCACCAGACTCCTTGTGAGACTTGGTTAGAAAACGTCTCCATTGTGAGGTCGATAGGGGCATCAGCACTGCCGTCCTGGGTAGGAGCCGGAGCAGCCAGTACTGATGATATTATAGTAGCCCACAAAAACAGATTCATTTGTGGCGTAGAAGAAGAGTATGGTGGTGAGAATAAGAAAGATCTGGTGTGCTGGCTTTGTTGTCCTATGTTAGAACTGGTAAAGAGAAGGTGATGAAATATGATGACAAATGATTTGTCATTATATGCTCATTAGTCATCATTCCATATCTGAGACTTAGCCTGGGTTTTGTGCGTTCGTGTAGGCGCGTATAGTCTATGGGGATCAGTGTAAGCATGTAAGCGTGTATGAACCGTATTTGGGCGGTATCATTTACCCCGGGATATGAGTTGTTACAGTACAGTGATGAGGTGCCGGTGTTGGTACCCAGCGGTTGGCTTTCAGCGTCATGTACTATCAAGTAAGTGCCTAGATCTAGATATTTTGGCATCTCCAAATCTAATGTTGAGTCTCTATCATCTAGTATATTTAGTATGACCGTATTCAGTATTTGATAGTCTCGTATTCGGTCCAGAAGTAAGGTATCCATCAGCTTTGTATATATTCCAGAAATTTAGTGCCCAAAATACAGAAACCTCATCCAGGAACCCAAAACTCTCACGAGCATAATATGCCTAAACAGAAAACGTTTTCTTCCTCGTTTTCTTCCTCTTATAATCTTAACTCATGGAAGCAATAAACTACAGTGCTATTGCTAGCATAAGCATTGCTTGAAGCATTGCAGTTAGTAGTTCGCTAGTATCATAACATAACAAACTTCTGTCAAAACCAAACTCAATCAGAGTTAACCTTTGTGCTTAATTCTCAATTGAATTTCCGATGTTTGAAGTCAAAATGAAATGAAACTCTTTTTTTTGGTTTTGGTTTTGTCTTATTTATTTATGTGAATATTATTATGATTATTATTTTTAATAAAAAAATAAATATTTTCATAAATAAATGCATCAATCCGGATTCGAAATGTGTACCTTACTGAAAAAACAACAAAAATAATAATAACCATAAATACAACAAGCACCAAAAATTCCATTCATAAAGTAGGCGCGCTCTACATGTAGAACGATAAATATCACGTGATAAAATTGCAAAATTTGATTCTCTTCCTCTTCTTCCCTTTAATCTTTCTAATCTTTCCCCTAAGCGTCCATCAAACCACCACGACGATGAACGACCCTGCCTCTTCTGACTACCGTCAGATCGAAAAAGCACTTCTCAATCGTTCTCATAATTCTCAAAAAACTCAAGAACTTCTTGACAACCGCTACAGCGTCAGTGGAACTCAGAAACCATTCCTCATCCTCACTCTAACAAATGGCACGTCTGCTACAAGTACAACGAATGCCAATCCCGTTCCTCGTCAAAAATGCTTTCCCACTAAACCCAAAAAACAACGACTTTCTCGTTTAAACCATGCTAGAACTTCACTCTCACAATTCATCAAATCAGCCCAAACGGCTCAGGCCAAAGTTGAAGCTCAGATTAGACATCAAAAAAAATCAAAAAGCAAAGCTCAAAACATTACTATCACCCCCGAATATTTGATTGAAAATAAAGTACCCTCATACGACCAATACATTTCTTTGCATCAATTATGGGACTCCTATATTAGCACTCTTCTATTTACAAATAACTCGATGCCTGCTACAACTCAGCATTCATTAGTCCTAGCTGGCAAATTGGCCTCAGCAGACTTTCATGGAGCTCAACTTAAAGTAATTTCTGCTAAAAACCCTAGCATGGTTGGCTTGCAAGGGATTGTTATTTGGGAAGCTCGTACCAATTTTGTCATGGTTGTGCCAGCCAAACCAGAAAGTACTAGCTGCCGTGAACAGATTGGAGGCTTGCGAATCGTGGAAAAAAGAGGATCCCTGTTCCAATTTACCGCATCCAACGGTACCTTAAGTATGGACTTTGATATTGTGGGATCGCGCTTCTTGTATCGTACTGCTGATAGGTCAGGCCGCAAGTTCAAAGCTAGATCAGTCGATGATCTGTAGTCACATGACTTTTAATCTTATTTTGGGCCGTTGAAATTTTTTCTTTAAACTGCTTAAAAACTGGGCTCGATACCTTTCTACTCTTTAAATTAATTTTTTTTCCTTACCATTTACTTGCTTGGTTTATACTGTTAATATGACAACTTCACCCTCTTTCAAGGATAGCGTGCTTGACGTTTTCTGTGGGTCAGTCGCTGGTGCTTCGGGTAAATTTATAGAATACCCCTTTGACACCGTTAAAGTACGTCTCCAATCACAACCTGACCACCTACCACCCCGGTTCCACGGACCGTTGGACTGCTTTAAGCAAACTCTTCGCAACGAAGGTATTTATGGTCTTTTCCGTGGCATTTCGTCTCCAGTCGTCGGAGCAGCCGCCGAGAATGCCAGCTTATTTGTCAGTTATAGCCTTGCTCAACAAGTGATACGAGCAAACTTCTATTCAGGAATTCAATCGACAGACCGTCTACCTGACGGCGTACTTCTACTATGTGGTGCCATTAGCGGTATTGTAACGTCTTTCATCTTGACTCCAATTGAGCTTGTCAAGTGCCAAATGCAAGTCCAGTCGCTCTATGGCACAACGGTTCCTGTTCCTGCTCCCGCCACCAAAAACAAACCTTCCCCGGCTCCTAGGATAGCAGTTAAGAGCATGCATACTGCTACTGCTCATTTGCCAGGCCCTTTGCAACTCGTGTCCAACATCTACAAGCGAGAAGGTCTAGCCGGGTTCTGGCGAGGCCAGACAGGTACACTGTTCAGAGAGGCAGGTGGTAGTGCTGCATGGTTTGGATGCTATGAGTATGTTAGCAAATGGTTCCGTACATACCATAAGCGAGATACAAACACGACGGGTGAATCTATGATGGCTGGCGCAGTAGCTGGAGTGGCCTTCAACTTGTCACTGTTTCCTGCGGACACCATTAAATCGCGGATTCAAACAGAGAGTTTAACGATATCAGGAGCTAGCAATGGGGCTGGTAGGAACAGAGGGTTCTTTGAGGTTGGCCGTTTAATATACAGGAGCGGCGGGATCAAAGCTTTGTATAGGGGATGCGGCATTACAATAGGACGCGCGGCTCCGTCGAGTGCAATTATATTTGCAACATATGAAAAGTTAAAGGAAATCTCGAGGGGTTATTTTTAAGAGTTGGAAATGGACTTATGTGCGAAAGAGAGGGCAACTGTCGCGGCTAACGAAGAATAGATTATAATAGGAAAGACTGTCATATCATAGAATTAAAATCATTATAGAATAAAATACGAGAATATTATAGAATTGATAATAGCAACAGAACATCATCAAAAAAGCAAGGTAGAGCCCTGATTGACGAAAACTCATTGACCTGAGAACATAATGCCAGCAAGTTTATACTTTCTTATTGAGTCTTTAACTCCAAAGTATACAGGTTAAGACTTACCTTTATATGATGCGTCCAACATGAATTTAATTTGAAACTCTAGTAATACGAATTAAAATATGATAATCTGCATTAATTGATTTGCACCAGTATTAAAATTTCGTATTTCATATTATAATTATAAATAACTTTTCATATTACACTTATGAATAACTTTCCAAATTTATATTAGAATTCACTGGAAAAGCCAAGTTGTATATTGCTTTTCTTTTCCAGAACTTGTAGGAATTCCCTGGCTAAACTGCTTGAACCTTTCAAGCATGGTTTAGAGTTTAAGCTGAATTCAAGAAATGGGAACAATACCATGAGATATATCCCGTTTGCTTAAGCATCTTATATTGAATACATCTCTAAATTTTAATAACTGAAAGACAAGCTGAATGAGTTAAGATGATAAAAATTTAATATTGTTAGAACCTTTAGGCAAAAGTAAACATCACAGGATGTAATTAAATGCGTTATACGTTACAAACTTCTGTTTTCATTCATGTTCATTGACTAGTTTTTGATCCCTGATTCAATTCAATTAATACTAAATTGCAAGATTCGGACTCTGAAATAATAGATGACCTTAATCATTCTAATACACTAGTACAAATTTATACCACTTGAAAGCTTTATGGACAGTTATTTAAGTTTTCTACCCAACCTATAATGTTAACTTCAGCGATCACCACTGAGCTCATAAATTCCAAACTTGGGCTGAAACGATTCACCAATTCCACAAGCCCGATGCAATAAAATATCAAACAAAACAGAGACAATCGCATCCCTTGCCACCTATAGAATTTGCCTTTCAATATCAGTAATAAATAAAATTTGCTGATCTAATTTTCTCAAATAACCTGCTAGTTATCGTCACAATAAGATGGAGACTTAGGTCAATCAGTGAGGAGGGTACATGCATTTCAATACTAGTTAGATATCTAAGATAATATAAAAGATAGTTCGGTGTAATAAGTCTTGCACTAGTTAGTTTCATAAAAAACGAAAATGGCAGACGTAAAATTTAAGAAAAACTATAATCCTGGAACCATAACACCGCTATCAATAAATTCCATTTACTTTCCACAAATATTTTACTGACGTTTTCAAATTATTTCGTACTTCTTCATGGTCTAGTGGGTTATGACATTGCATTATTTGATTTAAGAACCACTATCAAGCCGATCACTGTTACCAGACAGTGATAGGCTTCAATATATGCTTCTGAATTCTTTTGTTAGTGTAGAGCAAAACCTTATATTGCACTAGGCCAGTTCACTGTCTACAAATTCAAAATAAAAGTAGGCCAAATATTTTTTTTCTCATTTTAACACTAACTATTTGAAAATCTTTTAAGAGAAAAACATTTTGTGACTTTTATCGAGTCTATGATTATTTCTGAGTCACATTAGTTATAGTATTGTGACATTATTGAAGTCTTTGTGATCCCGTTTGATCCTGGAAAAGTGGAAAAAAAAAACAAATATATCCTAGAACACTAATAGAACTCAATACCATGAGAATAGAACAACAATGGAACATCAAAATCTAGTCAGAAAAAAATATAATATAGTAGTGGAGCGAACTCAACCGCTCAACGTTTAAAGTCTATTAAGATTCAAGACATGTAGAACAAACCACAGTTTTCCGAAATATGGAGATTGAGAGACACTGAATTGTGAGTAAAAAATATGAAGGAACTTTAAAAATCGGTTGACTTGTCTCAATGTGGAATTACGAGTTATTTGAATAAGGAGAACACCGATGAGAGGGTCGATGTGAGGGTCGATGTGAGGGTCAAAACGAATCACAAAATTTAAAACATTTTGCACATAATAAGTTAGAAGGCCAAGTTTTTCAAAAATTCCGCAGTTAGTATATGGAATAGGTTTTGAGATTCCAAAATCTGATTTAGATAAAGTACCAGGCTCTGCCCGTTTTGGTGGTGGACTTTATTTGAATTAAAAGAGACTCAAAATTTAATAATTTAATTTTAAATATTTGACTCTAATGCTTATAATTTTTTAAAAAAGCTTTCTGTTATGTAGGTTCAAGAATGGCATAAGACAGAGTTTGAAATGAACTCGAAAGTTTGTATCCACCGTAGTGTAGTCGTATTGAATTTTTGAACAAATAAATTTAGATTTAAATATTTTAAAATCTTGACAACTTCAGAAAACACAAGGTTTTTGTGTTTAAAATATTAATTTTCAATAAGTTATGAATTGGTTATTTCGTATCGTGAGTCTCCTGTTCACAAAGTTTTATAAGTTGAATCACTCATGTGTTTGTAACTGCATCGTGGAACAAACCCAATTCAGACCTAGTATTTTGAACGCACTACACGGTCAACATTTTTATGGATAGGGTCAGGATCAGATTGATCAAGCGGTGATGCTCTTTTTTTATCATTTGTAGTATATTCTCCATTTTTATTAAGGTTTGAGATTTTATTTTGAAGTTTTTTCTTCTATGTACTGCATATTTCATGTCTAGGGAACTTAATAGATATGGCTAAATCTCGGGACTATTTTTGAGACTAAATATAAAGAAGAAATGATGATAATGTCGTGGTATAAATTATCAATTACTCCTTCATTATTTGCCGCTTTTCAAATATGTTTTGAATATGAAGAAATTGAAATGAGACGGTCAAAAATACAAGAAGTATTATTGAAAACCCAAAAATTGCTGAAGAGAGGTTGGAAGGAATAATTATCAAGTAACTGGGCTATATAACTTCAATGGTTATACGGATATAGCTCTAAAATACTAAATACTAAATACTAAATACTAAATACTAAATACTAAAGTGTATTAATTTAAAAAGTCTATTGTCTGGAACCTAGATATGAAATACAGTAAAGGTTTTTAGACATGAAAATAGGGTCTAGAAAGTTGGTTGTTGACTCCTTTATGGCCAAAGGTTATCTGTGACACAAAATGTGTAGTTACATCCAGTTTGCTACCCTTACAATGGCGATCAAGAAGATCTTGCAATTTAAACAGCATTGTACAAGCATTAGATCTTCTACCTTTGGTCACTTATTTAGTCAACTAGCCTAAATTACTTAAATTTCGTTCATGCGTTCTATTTTTCCTCAGACCAAGAGGCCGTTTGCTCACAAGAAAAGGCTACACCACTCTAAATGCACATCAACCTAGTTTTTAGATTTCCAAACTTACATGATATTTTTCAGCTGGTTGAAGAAAAAGGTTATGGAAAGTTCCTTGTCGAATCTTAACGAACAATTTGAATACACTAGGGTTTAGTACGATAGAAAGGCAGGGACTAGCCTTTTAACAATAATAAGATTGAAACTTTGTCCTGGGTTTTGAAAAATTGAATTTTAAGTCTTTAACTTAATCCTTAATGGTTATTATTTTGAATTCTCATTATTATAATTGTCAAATCTAATTTATAAACTTCATAAATGATAATTAAGTAAAACGCTATTAAGCCAAATGTCAACCAAGTAAATAACCTTACTTCAATTATTGATTTTACAACTACATAAGAAAAAGCTTCACAGTCTACTTAGAGCTTGGACCAGGTTGATGTTGGCCGACAATTCTCTATGGTATATATTATTTCAACGCCAACTAGCATAAATGTAGGTCTTCTTGGTCTTCTGTACACTTGATTGGCCATACCATCTTTTGATGAAGTTTGCAAAGCTCCCTTGAAAAACGAGAATAATTAATCACTTCCAGTTCAAAAAACTATGACAACTGTGGGATTTGAACCCACGCCTCTTACGAGATCCGAATACACTGCAATCAGTGAAAGATTACTCTTGAGTCGGACGCCTTAGACCAACTCGGCCAAATTGTCAGGCTGTGAGGGACTGTATATCATGTTCAATTTCAAGAAGACTATTACTTGACAAAGTTTGTGTTTTGCAATGAGGAGGACAGTTCTATTACTAAAAATCATTGGTTTGATTAAGTTATAGAGTGTTACATTATTATCAGCTTTCATTGAAGCATTTTTGAACATTTTCGGGTATCTTTGCTATTATGCCGCACGTCACAGCATTAAAGATGATTAGACTACAATACAAGACAAGTCCCTCAAATCCATTGAGAGTACTGACCAGCACTTCGATTAAGAAGTCCCCCATCTTTAAGCTTAAGGAGACTCTCTCCAAGGAAAGTGACTCTGTTGAGCTGAAGACCCCGCCGCCTGTAATAGCCCCGTTGGCCAAAGATGAGGAAAGAAAGGAGTATAATGCCAAGTGGGATCCCCATTGGAACAACAGAAAGGAAGCTATCTACAGATCAAAACAAGCCCTTCTCACTAGATGGCAAGAGAGATACGATGCAGATGAAAAAGGCGAATGGTATCGCAAGATAGTAAAAGATGCCAAATGTAATGTCAGAGTACCGAAATTGATTATAAAGAATGTCTTGCGCCATGCTACAAGGCGCACTCTTAGCAATATTGTGCAATTCAGAACTGGCCATGGCCTTCTGGGTAAGCACTTCCGAACGAACGGAGCACACCAGGTCACTTGCAACTGTGGGGATA